>JAGDQP010002943.1:0-24906 GCA_022664845.1 Lepisma saccharinum
AATAGTTAGCAAGCATGAATGCATTTCAGTGCCCTTGGTATCGGAATTTCATTGTCTTAATGCTTTCATGAAAACGTTTGCCGAGTTCCTCGCTGAATTTGCCAAAATTTTCGGGGAAGTGAGAGATATTGCTATGGAGTAAATGGGCTTTAACGCTCAGTCAACAACAACACAGTTTAACAACCCAGTAGTTTGAAGCCATATGATTCACCATAAAATTTTTCTCTACTTTTTGGAAAGGGAGCCAAGTCTCTTTCTACTGATCACTCATTGTTGCAGTGAAATGCTGGTCTGCATCAGGGCTCGAATTTGAGGGTCGTCAAATATGCCGGCTCATAGTTTTGTCTTACTCTTGTTTGGAAATTTGATCTGCAGGTAATAAAACGCAGCACTGTCGGTGGGTAGGGTCACAATAAATTGCCTCATCAAGCCAAGTTTTATGTAGTGGGGGCAGAAGCACTTTCTCTGGAGCAACAAGTGGATAACGCAGTACGTTATCCTTACCAGGAACGAACTGTGTTTCTGCTGCCCCATCCTTCCTGTCCCATTGTTCGGACGTACCATTTGTGGCTAATATCGCGATTCTTATCGAAAATTCTTCACTTCTCTAAAAGGGCGGGTAACTGGTGACAACGAGAGTGCTTTTCGTTTATAACTTCACTAAACTCATATGTATATCGTATATGATTACTTTCCCCGAAACAAAATGGTCGCATACCAGTGTTATATATTGTTCGTGAGCGCACGGCCTGGGACTACATTCCACCGGGAAAGGGACATTGAACGTAGTATCAGAGTTCTCTTTAATCGAAGTAGAAGGTCCAGTTGGACAAACTTACCTTTCAGGCCCTGCGTTAAGAAGTGAATAAATAATACACCAGAAGTTAGCACAGTAAATAATACATGGTTAGTAGTCAAATTCTATAAGTACGTACTACACAAGTACACAGGTATCATACAGCTTCTATTCTCAATTGACGGTTTATACTCATAGTTTTTAATATTCTTTGAAAATATTGGGTTGGGGCGAATGAAATGTCCATCCCTGGAACGTCATGTCCAAAGGCAAAAATTAAATAAAAGTGGAGAGTACCACAACTCCTAGTTGTGCTTATATTTCCCTGCAGGTGGTTTCGAGAGAGAACATCGACATCAAGAGTGGAAGGTGTGTGAATGGGAAGCGGGTCGCCTGGGTGGCGCAGTTGGTAGCGCATTATGACGGTAACCCAAAGGTCCCGGGTTCGATCCCCGGTCCAGTCACATACTTCTCACTCTTTAATATCAATTGTATTTGTACAGAAGCTTGATGTACAGAAAAAAATCGGAAATTGCCTCCATTTCAACTTAGGGCTTACTTTAATTCAGTATGATTCTGGGTGCAGATAGTCTGAGTGTCAGGCATAATTTAATGCTACATTGTTGAAACTTGTAATATTTATCCTTTTTCCTCACTCTTACCTCACAACCTGACGCTGCGACCACAAACCCGTTTTACCGGCATTTCTTCACTATTTGCACTCAACAACTTATACCGTGAAAATCGCTCTACACATCACATTTTATTGCTTTTCCCACTTGGAAATTTCGCAAATGATATCTTTTACGACGTATTTGGTATGCAGAATTTCGTAAACTGTGTGCAAGTTAAGTGCCATAAGGACACCTGTAACATGATAGAAAAGTTCAAACTTACCTAGTTGAACAGCGAGAATGTTTGGAGTCAATGTGATGATGACTCCTGCAGTAGTCGCTGATCCCAGACGCCCATTGAGTAATTACGATAAGCTATGCCATAAAATAGTGATTATAGCTTACGTGGAGGTTAGAAATCACGTTCTGTAAATTTTAATTGCACACGCGATTTACTGTTAATATAATAGTGACCATTGGTTAGGTGGAGGTTAGGAGTCAGGTTGGTGGTCTTTTATTGCACACGCGATTTACTGTGCATTAAATAGTTACCATTGGTTATGTGGAGGTTAGGAGTCAGCTTCGTTTTTTTTATTGCACGCGCGATAGGAATCGCAAGAAAAACGCGTATCAAACGCGTGTATGAAAAGCCGACCTAACATGTGTTTCTGGTGTGAAATTAATGATGATGTTAACGGGTATGTCACGTCGCTTTCCTTATTTTCAACAACTTTTCTACCTGCCAGCACTAAAACTTATCGCCAATTGACAGAAAAGAGTGAATCCAGAACTGAAAGTAGTGTTGCAAACACACATAACGTACTTTCATACTGTCGGCACCTTTGATATTACTTCAACTTTAAGCCCTTATTTCTTGAAAACTACTCCACTAAAATTCACTCCGTCTACATAAATTTATTTCTTACACATTGCCTAAGAACAGATTACCATCCATTCTACATGTAATTTTTCTCCATTTTCTGACGCTAAGTTGCACTATCTGTACCTGATTCTGTGTATTGTTCAACAAATGCGTGTAATTTCTATTCAAAATAGTACTCTGATATTTCAGTCAACTACCTGCAATCTAACGTTTCACTTATTGTATCATACGTAAAAAGAATTGCAATTTAAATATTAACACTACGATCACACCTTATTTTACTGCTACTACAAAGAGTAACTGAAATATATATGTTTTTAAGATGTGATCGACCTGTAATAGAAATTCACGATTTCGGTGAACGGTAATGGCGCGCGTAAACAATATAAATCCTTGTCTACACATGAAAAGCACTGTTATTGTCAAACTTACTACGTACTTCTGCGGTAGTTAACACTAAAGAATATATTCTCTGATGTGTGTAGAACCAACTGATGTACTTATTTATGACTAACAAAGTATATGTGTAAAATTGTCTTTTTAGGGCTCATTTCCAAGCCCGCTTGCGTTGCTTGCTTTGCTTGCGAGTAGGGTGAGTAGCCAATTGAAACACGACGTGGTGTTTCGTGGTGTAGTTTTATTACATATTGTAATACATGTTTTAATTGGCTATTCAACCAAATCGCAAACAACGCAAGCGGGTTTCAAAATGAGCCCTGCTGATTTAGATGAAAGCTTGCGTTGCTTGCTTTGCGTGCGATTTGGGTGAATGACCAGTTGAAATACGTGCCACACTTACCTTACAATAAAACACGCAATAATGCACGTGATTCAATCGGCTACTCACACAAATCACATGCAAAGCAAGCCACGCAAGCTTTCCTGAAAATCAGCCCTTAGGGCTGATTTACAAACACGCTTGCTTTGCGTGTTTTGCTGGCGATTTGGGTGAATAACCAATTGAAACACGTGTTACACCACCTAATAAAACTATACCAGGGAACACCACGTGTTTCAACTGGCTATTCACCGAAATAGCACCCAACGGAGTGTGTTTGAATATCAGTCCTTACACGGCACAAACGAAGTTTCAGAACAACGGGTGATGCCAAGTCCACTCTAAGAATGTAAAAATCTATTTTCACAGACAGACAACTTAAAAATGAACCGCAATTTCAAATGTCCAAATATTTCATCCGATTATTGCTTATTTAAATAACAAATAATCTTCTTAGTGTAAGGATATTGGTTACTTTCCACCCCAATCTGTATAGTCTATCATTATTCGGATATCAAAACAATCACTGTTGCAGAGTACAATGTCGTAACCAACCACCAGATAGGTGTAGGAATTCACCACTGTAGGAAACACTGAAGGTAAAGGAAAGGTAGTTCCATGGCAATTCACAAACGACTGTCCATCCTGGGAGCTTCTGATAAGTAAAAAGTTAGAAAAAATCTCGTCCAGTGTAAAAGCGTCACAAATAATGTTATTGATTTAAGTGCGAGGTAAAGCAGTTTCAAAATCTTCTGCTAAATAAAATATCAAAATGTTAAAATTTCTAAATAGATTTTCGAAAAGTTGCTAATATCTTAAAAATATCAGGTTAAACCCTAAACGCCCGCAACCAGTTTTCAACCTTCTCTCCATATTGAACAATCAACCCTACTTAATGATTTCCTCACCTTTGCCTGTAATCTCAGATGGCAATACCACTGGTCCATTCATCCTGACACCTATCAGACCAGAACCTCTGACACCGAAACTCGTCCCAGCCTCCATAAATTCCTTCCTTCCTCCAGTAAGGATCCACCACCTCTCCCTCCTAACTACCCTGTTGAACTGTACATTTCATTTCTCTCCAAACAAATTGTTCACCCTGGCTTCACTGACACGTTCTTATCATATCACAAACTCAAAACTGCAGAACGAAGAGCTATCTCCAATCTTCGTTCTGATCCAACCAACATTATCCGCCCAGCTGACAAGGGATTCACCACGGTAGTCGTGAACTACTCTGATTACTAATCCGAATATCTCAAACAACTTTCCGATCCTACCTTTTATCGTCCCCTCGAGGAAGATCCAAACCAATCCTTCCTTAATAGGATCCATACCTAGCTTCAAGCGCATGGGCCCCATGAGGGGCTGTCGCGTTCCACTGTCTCTACACTTTGTCATGACAATCCCGGAACTCCTAAATTTTGCCTACTTCCCAAAATCCATAAACCTGGTAATCCCTTCAGACTCATAGTTGCCATTATTAGCTCTCCTACTGAAAGAATCTCCGTCTTCCTTGACCACCTTCTCCAACCGTTTGTCCAGGCTTCCCATTCCTATATCAAGGATACCAACCACTTTCTGTCCAAAATCCATCTCTGATCCTCTCTCACCTGACACCATCTTAGTTACAGTCGACGTGACATCACTGTGTACCAACATTCCCCACACCCATGGCCTCGTTGCCCTTGAACACTTTTTCGACACACGCTCCAGTCCTCGTAAACCCAGTACACGATTTCTGCTTCAGCTAGCCCAGTTTGTCTCTTCACCTGTTTGAACCACAGTTTCCTGTAAATCAAAGGTACAGCCATGAGCACTCGCATGGCCTCTTCCTACGCCAACCTTTTTATGGGATGCCTGGAGATCTAATACCTCAGCTCTACATCTCTCAAACCTTTCACCTGGTTTCGCTATATCGACGATATTTTCATGATCTGGACCCACGGACAGACACATTTATGCAAAACCTCAACTGCACCTTTCCGGTCAAATTTACCTCGTCCTCGAGGGAACACGTAGCTTTCATTGATGAGGATGTCTGGCTCAAAAACAATCGACTTGAGACAGGCGTTCACATCAAACCAACTAACAGTATGCAGTCTCCTTTTCAACAACTCCCATTCATACCGTACCTAACGCTCTCTTCCATACGCTCTTACTGTCCCGGGCTCCCGCATCTGTTACTCTGATGATCTGTTCCGTAACTATTTCAGTATCTTCTCCTCAGGTCTCACTAACCATGGATATCCCAAACAACTGGACCATGCCCGTAATCACACTAACTCCAACCGACCTCTCCACAAACTCACTCACCTACCAATCTTCTCACCCAGTACCACTCCAGCCTTCAGGCCCTCCAAAACCTCCACAAACTGCCACACCCCATACTCACTGGGTCACCTGAAACTAAAAGAGCTTTCCTGTCGTGTCCCCAAAATAGTTTACCACAGATCTCCGAATCTCGACACTATTCTCACCAGAAAAGTACCAATCTAGCCCCTGCCTCCAAACCTAGAAAGTGCAATAGACCCCGCTGCAAAACCTGTTATATTTTGATCCCAGTCTTTCTTTCGTACATCCTGTCACTCACAAGACTACTCTTTCACACACTCCGGTAGTTGCCTATCGTTCAACCTCGTTTATCACCTACTCTGTAACTTATGTTCCGCCTTCTTGTTGGAGAAACTCAAACTCTTCTAACATTCCGCATCAACAACCATCGCTACTCCTCCAAATCTCAACTTACGCATTTCCCCATACCCGAACACACTTCTTATCACGACTGCACCTTTGATAAAAACTTTCGAGTCAGAATTCTGAAAGTGCTGAACCCTGACTCACCTGCCACAGTAAGAAAGAGATGGGAGCAGACGTACATCTCCATCCTTTCCGCCAACTATAAACCCGGCCTCAACTGCCTGTAACTCCTTGCAACGCAGTACAGTCTTTTTCCTTTCTCTTCCTTGTTCCGACTATAGTTGCAATTTTATTTCTATCTTTCTATATTGTTTCTTTGTTCTTCCCTTTATCTTAATCATTATTGTTGTTGTTATTATTATTACTATTATTATTTCCCCTCCCCTCCGATTCGTTACCCTCTTATTTTTTCAGGAAGCCTCTTGCCTGCTCCTAGTCTTTTCTCTTTCTTTTCCACTTGGTGTTTTCTCCGACTTATCTAGTCACTTTCACGCCTCCATAATCTGGCCACACTGTCACCCAGCATCATTGGCAATATGGCGTTTCTTTAACACCACTCCCGCACCTGTCCGCTCTATCCATTTTCCTTCCTACCAGTTGAAACTGCAGTGGCAAAAGGTACTAATTTTCTATAGTGTTTGTGAAGTTAGTGTGTTCCTATCTCAAGATTTTACTATGAAAGTATCCTTTTTTTGTTCCTTGTTTACCATCTTATATATATTGTGGACAGAGGGGTAGCACACTTTGAGAACGCCACTGAAATCCCCAGACAAGAAACAATTTGCATTGTCACAACACAATTCATCGCTCCAACCAGGAAGAAATTCCAGCAATTTTTGGACGGACATAAATTCGGAGGGAAGAGAGGAACGAAAGGAAGAGAGAACTCAAAGAGAGAGTGGGTGAACTACGATACTAGCGGCGCTGCATCGAATTTTCATCGTAGACCAGTATTCTCATTTGGCATGTCATTCTGCCCGTCTGCCTATCCATCTGCGTCTGCCAACCTGCGGACCCTGGGCTACCACTGGGCCATTCATTGACTTGGCGGTTCAATGACTGGGTTTCATCGTTGAACTATTAGGCCAATTAGTTACGGAAGAACGTTCCTCTTTGGTATTGGAAGTCCGCCGTTGGAGCGAAGACCCCTTCTTGTCTGGCCAGGAATATTGGGTAAGTGGAGTTCTGACTAGAATGACTGGGATTAGTTATTCATGTTCGTTGGTGGGATCCATTTTGACCGCCTGCTATGATTAAGAACGTAATTTGTGAAAGGGCAATAAATCCCCTATTTTTGTAAAACTCGTTATTTTATCATTTCACTATGCCTAGTGCCACTCATTTCAGTATTTGCCTTTCTGTAGCTACTAAATAACCCCGGAGTACACCTTGTAATCGTATCCTTAAACTAAGAATTCTCAGTCGCCCAGGCGAATGTCAGGATGATACTCAACCTCCTCGATTCCCGGTAGAAGGAGGCTACATCGATGGAGCCACCTTCATTTTAAATCCCTTTTTCTTTTTCGCATGGCGAAAATGCTATGATTTCTGGCACTAAGCAACGCTTCGTTATTGTCCCACACACCCACCCAGCGTAGCGTCTTTTTTTGTGGCTTTGGTGGAATGTGTTTTAATTTTACTGGTTTAATATGTATTCGTATGTATTCGACTGACGGGAAGGTCCTGCATAATAGATCCCCATTCCTTATATGTTGTAGAGTCGCTCAGGACGAAAAATTAAAAGAAGAAGTACCAGAATTATTTTATTTCGATGAGCAAGTATCTAGGTCAACACACAACAAAATGTATCATCCTTCGCCACCTCCTCCACCACGCCAGAAGGCCCATCATTAGCGGAACAACTGATTCAGTTAGGTTCCCCGCCAGCATTTTCGGGATTAGATCCTGGCGCAGTGGCTAACGTTTTTCTTACATTTCACAATACGAAAACTTAATTCGGCTGGACTGACGCTAAAGTCAAATGCTCTTTTCCTTCATTTCTATCAGATAGGGTATTAGATTATTACTACACTTTATCCCATTCAGCAGGTTTCGCAGAAAAAACTATCAAGATATAAAGAAATAGTTTATTGAAGTTCTTCGAGGTATTGCTTGCCCTGATCGTGCTGGTTATGTTATTTGTGCTAGAAAACAAGTAATAGGTGAACCTACCTACGTTTATATTATGAGCAAATCATTCTTAATCAGGACTTAACAGCCTCAAGCTAGCGAGGATAGTATTACTAAGCAAATCATATTAGGCTTACGTAGTGACATTCTCTCCCGTGTTGCATCCAAGAACATTGGTACCGTAGATGACCTAATTAAAGAAATACAGGCCATTGATAAAAATTATTACACGATTTCTGGAAGACGACTTGAAGAACTTAGCCAATTGCGGTTTTTATCAAATCCCGCAGTGAGTCAGTCACCGTCGACGTACTTTGACCCTGCTTTCCGGTCAAAGTACGCCGGCTAATATTCCCATACTCAGCAATTCTTTGCCAACACACCTACAACAACACCAACCTCAGCTAGTAATACAACACATATCCGATAATTTGTATGCGGAAGGTCCATCTTCCTTTTCCCAACCACCTCCAACAGACCCATATCTTGTCCCTCCGCAACCGCATCCTGTTTCCGAAAATCCAGTACAGTCATCCAATACTAGTCTGGATAAACTACAGCAGGGGATTGAGTGGCTTCAAACTATGATACAACAGGCACAGGAGGTATCATCCCAGCCTGCTTCCCTCCATCTTCCGGTGAGACAGTAGACTTCCTGTGCTCTAAGCTTTCACAACTGGTTCTAAAGTTTGGAGTCGGTTAGTAAATTTTTGTACAACAGTCGTGGTAAAAACAACAATAAGTCAAATAATTCTGGTCAAATCAACAATCAAAGAAATTCGTCCAGTTTTGAACCCATTATCTGTTTTAAATGGAAATATGCCAATCACTTTTCGAGACACTGTGAGCAGCGTTCAGGGAACAACAACAACGATAACAATAATTCGGGAAACAAGCTTCATCTCCTTTCTCCTAGTGACATCGAACTGAGAATGAAGAGCTTATAGTCCCCACGTCAGCTCACAACAATTTGTCTTTTATAACAGTTTCAATTGAGGGACAACCCTGTAAATTGTTGATAGACATTGGTGCTCAGTGTTCACTTTTCCCCGTCTCTTTTGTCCCCAAGATAGCAAAAAGGTTAGCGTTTAAGACGTCATTCAAAAATCATTTCGGAAAATAGATTTTTTAGTTGTGAAATTTCCATAGTAAAAATGATAATTGGCTGAAAATCTTTTCGGCATCCTTTCAGGCTGTTCTCGTTGCCCAAGGACTACGGGATTTTGGGAGCTAACTTTTTATACCATCAATATGCATCAATTGAACAATCAATAAATTAAAGTTAAACCGGTTTGGGAAAGCGCAGGATTCTCTATTTTTGGACCCGGCACGAAATTGCTATGTAATTCCGGAGAATGTGTTTGAAACCTTAGTAGCTCCAGACGACCCTGAAGTAGTCGCCACACGCAAAATTAAGATGAAGCCTAGATCCACCATCACTGTTCCTATAAAGTTTTGAATTTTAATGGCAAAGACGAAAACATAATTGTACATCACGACACAGGTCTCTTAAGCTCACTGAGTCTCAGCTCAATACCTGTATATTGTTCCGGTCCTGTCTCAAGATTGTTATTATATAACACGACCCAGAAAGTAGTAATACTCCCGCGTTATGCTAACCTAGTGAAATAATATCGTTAGTAAACATAGACAATCGGGAGGACCCGCTGTCCAACATCCCAACGCCATCGTGCATAAAAGTATCCGAGGAAGGGGAACAAGAAGTTCAAAAGCGTATTGAATTTCACTTACGGCTAATGAATCCCGAGACCGTTCAAATAAATCTCGATTAGTCTCCGACACAACAACAGGTCAATAAAATTGTTGCAAAATATTGTGATGTTTTTATTGAACATCTGACTGTTTTGGGATGACGTCAATACTTAACTATTCCATACAGCTGTCGCATGACTCCCCAGTTCATGTCAAACAATTTCCTTTACCTGTACATCTCAGGAAGGAAATAAAAACACAACTAGACAAACTATGTCAACAGCAAATCATAGAGGGCTGAGAGGGTTCGCCAAGGTCAAACTCAGTGATGCTGATCAAAAGAAAGATGAGAAACCATATAGACTGGTCGCGGATCTCCGCTTTCTAAACCTCAAGGTCAAATCTGTAAATACCACCTTTCCAAACGTAGAAGGAATAATAGTCAACATCTCGGGAAAAAGATATCTGAGTTCGCTTGATTGTCCCAGACATTTTTTGCCATCCCATTAACGGAGGAGTCTAAACACATGACAGATTTCGCCATAGCGTCCAGCGGCAAGTTTCATCACAACATCTGCCTAATGGGTTTGAAAAGTTCCCCAAGCAAATTAATTGCCCTGATGCGTATGGTGACAGAAGGAATACCCGCTTCAGTACTTAGTGCATAAACGGATGATGTGGTCACCCACCTAGAAGCATTTGAGCAGACTCTTCAATTACTAGATTTTTTCTCCGCCTTCGATATGCTGACTTGTGATTCAACCCAGCGAAGTGCAGCATAGCGTATCCCAAACTTGAGATTGTGGGGAATATTATCTCTGGAGACTCGGTAGAAGTCTCTCCGAAAATCATTACGGCTATTACCAAATTCCCTACTCCGAAGCGTCAAGTTAAGTCATTCTCTGGAATCCTGAATTTTGTGCTCCGGTTCCTGCCTGACTTTGCTATACACTGCTCCCCACTGTTTACCCTTCTAAAGGAAAATGTTCCCTTCATTTGGTCAAAACAATGTAATGATGCGTTCCAAGGGTTGAAAAAATGATTGTTTCAGCACCGATCCTCATCCCCTTTCCTTCGCAGAAAACTTCCTGTTTTCATCGACAGTAGCTACGAAGGCCCAGGTGGGGCCCTATTTTAGTATGGAGAATACAAGTTGTTACACCCAATTGCATTTTGTAGTCGCCGTCTGATTCCAAAAGAAATTAATTATTCTATGTTCGATCTGGAGGCGGCTGGCGCTTTTTATGTATTTAATTCATTCAGATACTTCCATTTCGGGGCAATTTTTTTTGTGAAAACCAACAACAAGTCTCTGTCGTTTCTGAGAACCTCGTGGAACTTAAATAGTAAATTAGCTCGTTTTACCCTGTTCTTCCAGGAATTTGATTTTGATATCTATCACCTACGAGGGAAATCCAATAATGTCACAGACGCGCTAAGTAGGAACCCTGTCTCCTCTCCCTCTCCGGAGGGTGAAAAAGACGTCTGTGACTCTTTTCTGTTTTTGCACTTTTCGATAGAACCTGGCACACTTCAAAAAGAGCAAACGGGAGACGATTACTTCGGTAAAATCATTGCCATCTTAGAAAAAACTTAGACAATTTCAGAATATCCTCAAAAGTTTCAAAGAGTCCAGAAACAGTTTGCATTAAAAAGCAACGCCCTGTACAGAATCCACAGGTTTGCTAGCAGAACCAGGTATTTACCTTGCATTCCACGAAAAATGACAAATAAGGTAATACTAGGCATCCACAATGACGGACCTCTGGCCACCCACTTATCACCATCAAAGACCTTCTCTCTTATGGTCGACCGTTTTTATTTTCTTTCTATGAAAGCCCATATTTTTAAAGTGGCCAGTTCCTGTTTGGCATTCCAGGTAGCCAGACTTCAATCCGGCAACAAGTCTCATACCCTTCAAACAATAAAATTAAAGCCCATTCCGTTTACTAGAGTTTGCCTTGATTTCAAAGACCCTCTAATTTCGAGCAACGGATAAAAATTCATGCTTGTAATTATAGATGCCTCTACAAGATTCGCTATCACAGTTCCCCTGAGAACAATTACCGCAGAAACACTGGCGGACGCGTTAACCAAACATTTGTTTTTGAGATTTGACATAACGAGGCAAATTTCACTAGATGAAGCGTCCATGAATAAATCTTCCCTGATCTGGAAATTCTGTAGTCGCATAGGTACCCACCTATCATTTTGTTAGGTGGAAGGTCACTTCCAGGCTTAATCGAGCGTTTTCACTTATCTCTCTTTAATTTGATGAAGCCTTTGACGATTAACAATCGTGGTCAAAATACCTAGCACTGGCCACGTACGTGTACAACGTCAGTTTACAAGAGGGAATGAGAGAGAGTTCGTTCTTCGCCCTATATGGCTTTTACCCCACTCTCCCGTTGAAGATTGAACTAGCTGCCATCCTGGAGGTTCTCTTCAACGAGCACCGATTGGCTCAGCTCAAATTTGTACGGAAAGAAGTGCATCAGATCCTGTTGAAACGCTTCGAGAGACAAGAGATACGCTCACACAAACGGGGTCAGATTTTCTCCAGGGGACCGGGTCCTTATACAGGATTCCACCCTCAAACCTCATACATGAAAGTGCTAAGGAGGCCTCTTTGTGACAAAAGCCACGATCCTGCGACAAATTGATCAAAACACCTGCTTGGTCAAATATGACAATCCACGAAAAAGACCAAAAACCGATTTGGTGACGATAACACGAATAAAATCGTTTATTCAGTTAGAACACTTTAGCCCACAGACCGCACTATCGGAAGGCACAACCCAACCAGAAAGCTCCGAATCCATTCAAGAATCCACGCGTGAGTCAACCATACTCTTGGCCATAAAGGAGTCGCCGAAAGACAACACCTCTGGCGGGCCACCAACAGGGCCACCGGGTCAGTGCGTGTCTGGCAACGATTCAGATGCTGTAGGACAAGAGGAAGCAAGAGGACAATTTATAATAAGTTAAGCAGAAGGAGAGGTATCATTAGATCCAATGTACGTAAAATATTTTCATCGAACCCCTCCCCACATTGCGTTTCCTGCTCACTGTTCCTAACGTAGTAATTTAGCTCAGGGTTATCGAAGTCAACCCAAAATGTCGCGGTCAGCATAACGTAGACATTGACGTTTTCTGCTCTCTTTTCACTGACGTTGTAACTTGCGTGCAAGGATGGCAGAGAATTCCACAAAGACTACATTCAGCATTATTACTCTTAGTCACGTTTTTTCGTAAATGTCTACCACCTATCTTATTCCGGAGTCGACCAAGTTTTGATGACCACAAGTTTATGCTCATAGGTGTTTTGCCACAAGAATGATTGATTTGTCAATTAAAAAGAGCGATTGAATATACTGTGTTGGCCGAGCTATGTGGAAGTAAAAATCCATGTAACTCATCAAAACTCAAATCCGGGTTAGTTTATGTTTTGTTTCCAAATATGTCACCACTTTTAAGAAAAATGGCTTCTATATATATGTCAGTAGCACATACATACATTAATTTACATATCATAGAATATTGAATGCAGTAGGTTACCATGCGAAAGAGTATATTGAACTGGCATGATGACGTTAGAATACCAACTAAGCCAGTCAGGAATAGTTGGTAGGTCGGCTCTCTAGTCCCCAGATTTAGTTTGATTTGAAGTATTCAGTTTCAAACCAAATGGGCACAGAAGAAACGAAAAGTTTTGTGATTTTTTTCTTTTTGTTTGTTAATATGGATTGCCACCCTTTGTATATTGTCAATTACTGTGTGTGACCTATGGATTAATCATACGTCACGTGGGAGCTCAGCTCCAGCAAATGTAGAACACAATTGCACCCCCATTTTAATGGTGTGTGCGGTATGTGACCCACTCCCAAAACATAATTGGTATAGCATCAGCGATAAAGCAAGCAGACCGGTAATTAAAATTTTTCATGTAATTACCGTCTCATCTGGAAACACTGACCCCGATAAGTACTCAATGAGCGCAGTATTAGAAGTTTTTTTGGATCCCTCAGTGACTATTACACAAGTCTAGGACTACTAGCCATTGTTTTAATTATACCTGCATGCTTAATGATTGGGGCATTAATTTGGATTCTCAAACGTTGTGCCAAAAAGCGAAAAGAGCGAAGGTAGAAAGCGTCAATCGAACTCATTACAAACCCCACCCGGCTCCAACGTCACGGTAAAACCAGGAACGACACTCACTATAAATCAATTGCAGTCCAAACTGACAATATTCCATACCCAAAAGTTCTCGATATAATTTTTATATATTTGCCAGGATTTTTAACCAACATTAGCGAAAAGTACGAGTCCTGGATTGACAATTAATGAAAACATATAATGTGGTCAAATGACTCAACCCTCTATTCCATACCGTAGGAAATATTTTGTATGAAAAAGGCAGGAAGAAGGGTGTTCTCTTGACTGTCTGCTACTACAGTGAAGCATTGTGCACATTTCGTCATAGTGTAGGAAGTGAAATTGTAGTTTCGAGCTGGTCTCTCGTTATCTATTTGAACGGCACGATAATTGGCAGAGACTGTAAGACTAATTTGGTTGACAATTTCCGTTCAATAACACAATTATTGTTTCTCGCAATGGATGGCAGAGACGGGCCCAGAGGGGGTGTCTGGGTGTCCGAAATAAAGTAAATTTGCTGCTTCTGCCTGAATCCACTTTATTGCCAGTCAAAAATTTGCCCACCAAACTGGAAGTTCCCCTTTTCAAACCAAAAGCACTTTTTTTAAAAAAAATTACAAGCAAGTCTAGTTCAAAATGCGAACATGAATGTTTGGCAATATTCGTGCATACTAAACTTTTTGATTGAAGATAAATTTTCGCTCCTGAAACACTTGAGCATATCATTTGAAGATTCAAATCGTTCCAATTTGTGTATATTCCATTACTGTAGAAACATGAACCATTACGACATTCATATGAGTACCACTACACAAGTTCTTAAAACATACGATTGTGTCAGCAGGATGTTTTTCTTGACGTTGTCGATATTTGTTAGAATGGAATGTTTCTCTTCGAATCACACGTATAAATCCTGTAATTTGCATGTCTTTATTTATATCAATCATTTCACAATTATAGTAGGAACTTGAAATAAAAAGCATGTCCCGAAATGTCTCAAGCTTTTCAGTGACACTAGAATAAAATTCTCCATTACCTTAAAGATTGTGTATCTGTAAAATCATAATATTATAACAGAAAAAATATGATTCCTCTTCTCAATTCGTTGCGATAGTTTGAGTATTTGAAGCCTATTTAAAGATGGGGATGGCAAGAGAGAAAATGTATCAAGAATACATGAAAACTGCAGGAATAAAGAGGACATATGAAGCAAAAGGGAATCGAGATGCAATAAAAGTACGAAGTTTACCTTTGGCCATTTCGAATTCTGGCACAGTCGCGGTTTATTACATTATGACTATTTACAGCTAATTATGACTTAAGAAAGGTTTCCGCATACCTACATTGCGCTTCACTCTGTGCAATGTTCATTGTAGAACAAACAGCAAAACCTTGCTCGAGGATTAAGAATTACATCTACTGTAAAAAAAAAATTTCACGAAAGCTTTGAGATTAAATGAAGTTTTCTTGCGGTCTTCGCATACGTTTGCGGTAATCTCTATTGAGTGTGGTTAGTCGAGATGTGTAATATTCCGTGGTTTGTGCATTAAGTCTGAGTGTGTGTTTGATTTAGAATAGTGTTAATGTCAGCTCACAGAGACATTCATGTTAGTGAAGATGATGCGATGGAAGTAATGAGTCTGAGAGCAAGAAAGTGGAATTTAGTTTTGCAAATGCTTATGTAAAATTATTAACGAAGATTTATTGAGCTTATACGCATATCTTTAACCAGTGTTCTTTTTGCCAGGGATTTTCCTAGCTGCCTCAGGATTTCATACCCCGTTGTTGATTGCGAGTATCATCCCAACAAGGGATTTTCTTCTTTATACTTACCCAAACATGTAGTAGGTGAAAGCTTACAAACAACCACTAGCTATAGGATTCCCCTCCCCCTTTTAATTTATAACAAACTGAACACTGCCTTTAACTTTAGAATGGAGCACTATCTAATTAACTGTTATGTTTTTTTCCTTTCAGCTCCAACAAAAGAACAAAATACTTCACAAAACTCACGAATCTTAAGTTCGCGCGCCACTCTAGAGTGAAACTTTCCACTTTTTTATCATGCCAGGAAGTATGAATGAATGTGCAGTGGCTAAAAACAGGCAGTTTTTAGCCAGTTTTACAAATAAATCTTCTAAATGGCCTTTTTCTTTCTTTTAATCAATAATTTATCAAATACCTGGTAATTAGTCTATAACCTGTTTTGAAGTATTTTTTCCAGTGATGGCCTAAAGTGACTAAAAATGTAGTCTTTAAATTTGGATTTCGATATTGTTCATGCTAAAGTATGAAACCCAAAATTACGAAACCGCATTTTGAGTATTCTACTTAGTCTTTTTTCAGATGCGTGTAAATCGGCCTGAGCCAAATCTGCCTAAATACTTTAAAAATTAAATTCAAATTCAAGATGCGTATAAATATTAAGCCTCCGGGTTTTTCTTCTTGCTGAATCTGTGCTCACGTAAAACCATATTTCTCAAAGAATATTATTTCATAAGCATTAGTCATTTGTCTCGATTCATATTGGTACAGTGTCTTTGATTTTTAGTCACTCCCCGGAAAACATTTTTGGTTACGCCCTGGTGGATGGCATCTTTCAAGATGATAACGCCCTAATTAACATGGCGGAGAATGTCGAACTGTGGTTCAAGAAGAATAAGAACGAAATGACAGAGATTTCCTGGTGTCTACATTCACCAGACTTAATTGACCATTATGTTTCATTTCGGAAAACAGTACGGTTCCGTGCAGTCGTAATACCTTTGAAGAAACTGGAACAGTTGCTACATGGTGAATTATATAACATCACACTCTCTCGCATCAGGAAGTTGTGTATCTCCACTGGAAAACTCTTTCAAATGCCAGAAGTTCACATTGTTTTGGACGACATGCTTAGGAACAGATGTCTGCGTACCTCATCGTTGTCCAGCCTGTGGAGCATTCGTGGATCAACGGGACCATCACGGTCTCTCCTGTGTAAAAAGTGTTGGAAGGCACATGCGTCATTCTAGTGTCAACGATGTCATTCTTGTTTCTGCTAATGTACTATAGGTACGTGAACCATCTGGTTGTAGCCTCTCCGACAGGAAGAGACCTGATGGAATTACACTAGTTCCATGAAAAAGAGGAAGACCTCTATTATGGGATTTCACCTGCGCCGATACTTTCGCCATTTCAAATGTTACCCATTCTTCTTTTAAAGCGGGTAGTGCAGCTACTCGTAGAAAGACCGATAAAACAGGAATATTCTAATCTACTTGATAAGTATATTTTTGTTGCGATCGCAATCAAATCAAGTGGTACTTGGAACACGGAAGATCTTAATTTTATTAAAGAGGTTGGTGGGTGGATACAGATCGTTTCTGGTGATACCCGCGCGACCACCTTCCTAATCCAGAGACTCAGTATTGCAGTTCTTATCTATTCTTGGTACGTTGCCTTCTGGGAAGGCATTAGATGAGATTTACCTCCTTTATTATTATTTTTTTTGTAACACTTTAGAAATATTAAATTCAGTTCTCTGTTTAATATCCATGATTGTTGTAACGACTTTTGATAAAGAAATGAAATGGTTCTACATTCAGAATGCCACGTAATCATCATGAATGAAATAGATTAACTGTCAGGAATATGGAAATATATCACTTTTTGTACGTAGGAACTCAAGATAAATATCTTTATTTAATTCTACAGAAAATGGAACTACCAATATAAAGGTAAACTGTTTTATGGAAAATGTGTTATTGTTTGTTTGTGTTATAATGATGTGTTTATTCCTGTATATTGCCAATCAGCTACTAACTTCATGATGGCTTCACGCAGAAAAATATATATACTGTCATTTATTTATTTAATATGTATATTTTTGAGTGTCATTCAAGCAACAATTACAAAGCAGACAGTGAATTTTATGTGATTTATTCAAAACCATAAAATGTCACTAGTGATCTTCTTTTACGAGCGAAATATTACTTCATTATGCATTATTATCATATTTAAAAACTAAATTCGAAATGCTAGTAAATAAGATAGTTCGGTACCGTATTTTATACAGAATAATAAATAAGATGTAATGATATTTTAATAATAAAACTCTTTTTGAGCTATTCGTTGGTTGTTTACGCGTAATGATATCATTACATCTTATTATTACATTATATCATGATATATATCATTACATTACATATCATTTACGCGTAATGATATTGAACCCGAAAATCGTTTCGTAAGCCGTTCTGCTCACATCGTCAGGTATTAAATTTCACGTTAAAGTACTATTAAAAATATGTAGACGTTATAACATTCTTATATAAATTCTAACGGTGTGACAATATACTTTTACTCTATTGTTATGTATTCAAATTTAAAAATCTTTGTTGACCTGTTCAAAATTTTTAGCCCGATAGGAGCATAATAGTTACGAAATGATCGTTGAGTACAAAATAAATAAACCACAAACTCTGAAAAAGAGTTTTATTAATATAATAAAATGTTAGACATACGTTGTGAAAATCGTAAAACACGTTTAAGATGTAATGATAGATTAAGTAAAGTATCAAGCAAATAACAAACCATTTTTATCTTATTCTAAAGTCTATATTATATTTCAGTAAATAAGTAGATGTAATCCTTAACTACACCTACATGTTCATAAAACAAAGACTACAAATTCTCAAATATATCAAATTTAAAAGGAGGTAAACTAAAAATGATTCTTACCTGCACTTCCATTATGATAAAAATCAAACGCAGCAAGGGGTCCAAACGTAGATGAACAGTTGGAGTCCCTGTAGTTAACATTTATGATCCACCTTGGAAGCAGGCCAGTGGCCGGATGAGTTACTGCTTTTGTAGCCAGTTGCACAGCAGGCAATATATATTCCAGAGACTGATGATGGGTTCGGTTGGAAGGAGCTAGAACTGCAAGTTTCACCACCTTCTCCTGACCAACGTTCCTTGCCGTGGCCAGGGTAAGTAAGGTAAAAAGAAAACCTATCATCCCCCGCAAACATTTGTGGGACGAGGCCTTCTCCGGATCTCCATCAGGTACGAGAAGAACGAATTTCTCCTTCCGGTCTTATCAAAACAGCTGGAAAGCAGTAACAAATTTAGAAAGTTCCACACGGAAGAAACAACCCTAGTATTTTACAACACATTCGAAAATAGAATAATAAGCCCTGCTATGTAATTAAGTTTGTGGCTTAATATAGCCGTTAAAATTGCAGAAATGGAAGATAGAAATTGGGAGCGTTTTAGTTAGTTTCGTCATAATATATTCGTTTCACGAATTTCCGTTCAAGGAGATGATGTTCCGTCTACAACAATAATTGTACAAAAAAGTGGGCGGCTAAAACTTGTTTACAGAACCTTATACTTTAGCTACAAAGAGATCGTCTATGAGCACATGGATGGAATCGTCGTTACCTACCATAATTAAAATTATTGTGTGACACATTTTCAAGGAGATCCAATGAAGGTCACGACACTGAACTCAAAAGGTTTTGAAAGAGCGAATAGCATTGTCAAAAATCTCAGCTAAAACAACAGAAATTCTCGAATATTTACGGAAGATAGCTTGCCATAAAATTTACTAAGGAGACGGAAAACAGAATTCTGCCATTCTTGGACATGCCAAGAAAGGAAGACAATATACTGGGTACACTTTGACTTTGTAGTCAACACTCCAAATCTTGCCCAGCTAACGATAGGATTTTCGTTAATCTAAAAGCTCATGTACCATGGTTTCATAAATCACATTCTTCTCGTAGAGTAATTGTTCTAATTAATATACTAAGATCTCAGCATATAACTTCTCCAGCACATCTTCATAAAATAAATGTCTTTAACACCACATATTGTTATTGTTCCTAAGATCAACCAACGGCAGATGTGAACCATTTATTGTTGCAGTGCAAGAATAATTTAATATGTCGTACAGCTCTATTTAAAGTACTATTCAGACCTAAAACTCCTACGCCAATTTCGGTCAAATCTTTCATTTTTTCACCTTACGTAAAAATTAGTTATCTCATACTGAACGTCCTACGTAAAAATTAAAAAAAAAATATATAAGAAAAACGAACGAAAGAAAAAGGACGAATTTAAATTTGTTAGTATAACAACTCTACAGCCTATTCCATAAAGGCTGATCGCATTGATTAGGCGAAGCCGTTTTGAGCTGAAAATTCTCTAAGTCCAACTTCGGGTATCTTCGGAAACAGTAAACCAAAGATGCCAGGTTCAAGCTCTGAAAGGTAGGGTGAACCTTCGCAATTGAAAAGAAAATGTGTAAATATGTTTTTCTTCTTTTAAGTGCAATAAAACATGTTGAAATGTTACTAAGTGTAGAAAAAGTTACATTCATTGAAATACGTAATGATACAGTATCTCTGAACAATGCATACATCTAATCACGTGATGGTTTTGTCACCTACGTTTTTATACGTAAAAGAACATCTCCAATGAAAGCAAAGACAGCAGAATTATGTCTTGCATTCATAGTGCAATGAAAAAGACAAAGGAGAGAGAAACGACAGCATTTGCAACGGATACCAATGCCATTCTTTTCGTCACCAAAATCTCAGTCATATTTCCTCAGAAGGAGTTCTTTCAGGAAGAATTTGATAGATGTTTTCATGTTAGCTCAGTGGTTGGAGTCGTGTGCTACAGCGAGCGGACGTGTGAAGTGAGTGTTTTGCACCTGTGAGTGTTAGCGGGTCCAGATTAATTTGTTGGGATATTTAGTGATATAGGTCAGTACTAAAACACATGAATCAATTTAAAATACAAAGACTTAATACTCTTAAAGCTGATTGCCATTCTCAATTGAAACACACATAATTTTGCGCGATCAGTTAGGCTTAACAGAAGATACATTATATTCTGTGGAATACGATGCGTATTCGCGACACATTTTTGCAAAATAGTATCAGAATTAGTTCTTCAAAAGACAATAGAAAAATGTAAAGGTGTTATTAAATATCCAGTGAATGGAAACATTTATATATTACCAGTTGAGAGCGTGAGTGACGAAAACGCAAGATTAGTTCTTTCATCAGTACCATATGAAATTACCGAAGAAAAAAGTTAATGAGTTTATGTCTTAATATGGACCAGTGAAACGAGTAACAAATGGAAAATATTCTGAGCCACATGCATTTACAAACTTATATAACGGCAAACGCATAGTGCTACTTAAATGAAACGAAAAGGTCATTCCCGCATTTGTTACATTTTTGGGCCATAAAATACATTTTTTCTGATGCTCAACGTCAGTGTAATTTGTGTGGATCGAATCAACACTACGGTTTTCAATTCGTAGAACAACGAGGTGCAAGTGCAGTACAAAATCTTAGTGAAAAAATAAAAAAGAAAAAAAACAGTAGTATTCGACTTTAAGGAATTTCCTCCTTTAATACAGAACTGTAAGCTACAACTTATAGACCCAAGCAACCCTGAATATATCAATCAGGTGGATAATGTACCTCTCAATCAAGGTCAACGACAGCAACCTACAGAAGAAGAAAAAGGTATTGGAAAAGAAAACACGATCCTGGTAACATCTGAGTCTGTGAGTTTACAACTGGATTCCCAGAAGGTAAGCGAATCCTTTGTAAATAATAGTGGTGAACAAATATTTGCTACACACAATGCAAATGACTTACACGATACAACAATAAATAAAAAAACAGTGTGGAATGAAAATATTAATGAGAAAAAGCGTATTATCCTCAATACATTGGTATATCATGATAAAATAATAATATCTCAAATCTATAATTTTGGTACCTTTAAACCTGCCTCGACATCTACGAGAAATATATAATATTTTTTACAATATTTTCTTGTAAATCACAATGTCGATTTGTTAATGATACATACAAGGAAGTGGTACAAATGAAATTACAATACCTAATTATAACTATATAAATTATTGTTTACCACAACATACAAAAGGTATTGCAATTCTTTCGCGGCAAGATCTGCCTATTCCTCAAATAATCAAACATCCATGCGGAAGAACTTTAACATGTATAATAAAAAATATAGTTATTATGCGTATTTATTCTCCGTCTGGCAACAATCATAAACGCGAGAGGTCTCAGTTTTTTATAATGATTTAGCTTATGAGCTAGAAAAATATCATAATCACGAGATAGTTTATTTGGGTGATTTTTACGCAACTATAAAGTGAATGACTCTACCTCAAGGTCAAACTATAGTGATGTATTACGCCACGTGATCGAAGAATTCAAGTTATCTGATATTTGGCATTATAAAAATCCGAGACAATATGGGCCAACATACTTTTAGACAGGCTGTTCAAGTAAAATTAATGCTATTTACATAACTGAAAACCTAAAAGCCTCAGGTTAAACATATTAAGTATCATATATTACCAATTTCCGATCACTTATGTGTTACAACAGCTATTGAGATCGTTGCAAAAAGTTCTATTGCCCAACATACCATTGGAGAATGAATGAGACATATTTATGTTACGATAATTATAAAGATATAATAATAAATGTATGGAATGAAGCGGTCACTCACAAATATAGATATAAACAAAGTATTACGTGGTGGCATTATGTAAAGAAAACATGATCTATCAAACAAAACATTATATGAAATTACATAATCAACATAGAAAAGAACAAATTGGGTATTATTATCATTTATTGAACGACCCAACAGACCAATTAACTAGGGGCACAATAAGCTTAGTAGAAGTAAAAAATTACAATCGACATTATTAAAAAATACATGCAAAAAGTAAAGAAGCGACCGTTTATAAATCAAAGCTACCGCAACTTGGTATACAAGAACCTCCTAATCATATGAACCTCTTTGAGAAGCGTAGAAGGGAAAGGGCAAATTTCAGCTAAAATTTTAAAAATGAACAAAGCCAACAATTCGAAGGGAAAGATATGTATTCTGCTATATATAGGCAACATAAATTAGCTTTCCAAAAACAAGCACAAACTAATTTATCAGATAATAACGAATTTATGAATATTAACTTGCCATTGATTACTGAAGTAGAAAAAACAAGCTTAGTTTAACCTTTTGTTGTTGAAGAATTAAAAATGGGTTTAAAACAATTAAATAAATTGGCATCAACTGGCCCTGATGGAATGAGTATTGCATGGGTGAAATCATTTCAGGACAATATATTTTCGGAACTGGTACATGCATATAATGAGTTGTGGAACAAAACACAGACCCGACGTGAATTTCTTGAAGGATTAGGCATATTAATTCCAAAAATAATGAAATAAGCTGAATGGATTCGATGATATTGGTTATGTTATTTAATTGGGAACAAAATCTACTTACTCAATGTATCGCTCTGAGACTTAAAAAAAATAATTGAGCGTATGTTACATTTTATACAAAGCGAAATTTCTAAAACGAATTCGATTTACTTATGTCTTATGCAATTGCGGGATGGTATTCAGTTTTATACAATTTTTCCCGACCAAACTTTTGCTATTATCTCGGCTAATTTGAAAAGAGCATTTGATGCTGTATCTCATAAATTTCTATTCGCAATATTAAATAAAATTAATTCAATGACAGGAGTAATATACAATGGAATTAGTTTAAGAGCGTTTTCGCATATTGATGATTTTTGTTGTATAATTACAAATGCGAGAGACCTCCAACTATTTGATGATATCATTAATAGTTTTTCGCACCTATCGGAAGTAGTACTAAATAAAAAAAACTCATGGTGATGAATTCGAGTAAAACCAATGTATTTTAAGGACATTACGAAATCGTAGAGCCAATAAAAATTATTTGATTAACGTGGTTTAGAACCATTAAACAATAGAATATAACTCACAAGTAATACGCAATAACTTGGTACATGATTTGGTACAATACAAAGATGTCTTTCTTAGTATTATTTCGAGGGTAAGATTTATAAATTGTCTTGTACATAGTAAGACTTATTATCTACAAATTCTGCCAATTTCAAAAAAGTAGATGCACAAATATGTAAATTTGTTGGATATTTTATATTTAGAGGTCAGTGCTTGCGTACGCCGAGACAGGTGTTGCATTTACCCTTTAAAAAGGAGGTGTTCAATTGAAAAATATAATTATACAGGGCACAGCATTACGATTACACAGAACTTTAAATTGTATTTGTTAATTTTATAATACCGTATCATCAAACATAATGTCTCTAGTCTTGAACAAGATAAACCTGGTATTACCATTGGATATAACACCGTGAAAAGATTATTTATATTATTTGAACGATCAATTTTACGAAATAACTTACGCTTTAGTAAATAAACAAGCCATTGACGAGTTAACGGTTAAATAATTATATGAGAAGTTATATCTATATCATATTTGTTTTGTATTGTTTCATAACATATATCAAACAAATGAACGTTTATATAATAAGGTTCCCCATTATTTCGAACATCCAGGTGATAGATAGTTATAGTCATAAGATCATACATTGTAAAAATCATCAGGCAGTGTGGATAGCTTATCAAAAAATTGCTGCCAGACTAACGAGAAGTTCGGCTGAGATCTTCCAATTCGAAAAACCTTTTCTTCAACCAAACTTCAGGTATTTTCCACCTGCCAGACGAAAATTTATGACCTGGTTATACGACCATTTTATACATTAGTAATTTTAGGTAAGGAAGATTAGATTGTTTTATTTTAGTAATAGTAAAACAAACTTACTGCTTGAGTAAGAAATTATATCCATGTCCATCTACGCAGTTGTCTTCGAACAGAAAAATCATGTGTGTGGATGCTTTTTCTAGGTTTAAATCTACATTGCATATTTTATACGTGTAAAAGCAATATAACAATTCACTTCGTTAAAGCAGCTTTTCTTATTGATTATTTTCTTTTATGAAATTATTCTTAGAATGAAATGTAAATAGCATTTCTCTTCACACTTTATGGCAGAAACTGAAACATACGTAATTGGGTTATTTCATGACAAATAATCCAATTTTAGAAAAATTGGTTACATCAGCATTATATATCATTATCATCATCATCATCATATTCAGCCATTTTCTATCCACTGCTGGATGAAGGTCTCCCCCTTTTCTTTCCACATATCTCGGTCTGCTGATATCCTCATCCA
>JAGDQP010002943.1:25306-40898 GCA_022664845.1 Lepisma saccharinum
AAATACAAATTAAGTAAATGCTGTTATATCTAAAGTCGGATCAAGGTGCCAGACAGCGAATTCACTATCCCCAAAGTACATGATCCCCACGAACGATGAGTCATGAAGATACTAAACTGCTTTCCAGTAAAGAAGACAAGTTCTTTCCATGGGTCTGAAATGCTTCTCTCTCGCGCGTGCGCGCTCGCTCGCTCTGTCTTGGTTGCAAATTCTATTACTTTTGTCATCTGATGAAAATAAGTTATTATTGTCTTATTAACTAGTAGGAAAAATACTTTACCTGACCAGGATTCGAGCCCACGTTCGTGTAGTATTGGTTTAGAAAGCAAAGGTTTCAACCACGAGCTACTTTTACCGCTAGAAAAATGTTGGAAAAATTTGTTTTTTTTAAAACACCAGTATATTGAGTCACGCTAAGTGAAATATTTTATACATTAGTGATTATAGGTAAGGAAGATTAGATTGTTTTATTTTAGTAATAGTAAAACACATTTACTATTTAGTAAAACAAACTTACTGTTTGCGTAAGGAATGATATTTAATTCCGTCTACGCAATTATCTTCGAACAGAACATGCCTGTGTGTGGATGCTTTTTCTAGGTTAACAATTCACTTTCTTAAAACAGCTTTTCTTATTGATGAAAATTCTTTATGAAAATTATTATTAGAATGAACGTTATTAGCATTTCTCTTCACACTTTATGCCAGAAACAGAAACGTACGTAATTGGGTTATTCCATGACAAATCATCCAATTCGAGAAAAATTGTTTATATTACCATGTTAGAGAGAGAAAAAAAAATCGTACGTGGGTTCCTACATACATGAAGATATCAGAACCACTGTTGATAGAAATGCCTTTATATGTTCCGGGACGCCCATATTTCCAACATGACGGGTGGCGTTTTTTACTCCCGTAGACATGTACGGAAACCTGAATATCTCAAAAACTAGAAAAACTAGAGAGCTTAACAAAAAAAATCATTGTGTAGTCCTTGACTTGTACTTTGAACATGTGGAATCATCTTTTTTTACTATTATTTTTTTATTCCAATAATTAGGCTGGAAAATAAGTAACAAATTCAGTAAAATTTTATATTTAACAAGTTTCTTGGGGTGAAAGAATTGAATAAAATTGTACTAAATTTTATAATCTTTAGACCTACCAACCAAGTGTATGCACGCAAAAAATCACGGTCCTGAATCACACTCCTTCTCTTCTACGGGGATTCAAACATGGTCCCTTGCGAAAAATACCGGAGTTCGGGTTTAAATGTCCGAAAACCGTTCGTCAATAAGATACTTCTAGAAGTTAAAAGTGAAATGTAGTAACAAAGACACTATATTCATTACAGAATTACTTTAAACCCGGACTTGTGGAGGTTTGTTCTTCATTACACAGAATTTCTAGAAAATAAATCTTCATAGCTACTGCAACTTCAATAAAATTCCTAGTTTTCCACCAAGATTACTGCCACTTTGTCTAGATTCAGAGGATCATCACAATATCGCGATTGTACTACTATTATCACATGCAACTTGATGTTTCCCAGTATACATGAATTAGAAATTTTAAGTTTTTATTTAGCGGTTTATTAGTACGTGAAATATCACTACATTTGTTGTAGTAATAATATTGTAATGCAATATTTATTAATGTTCTACGAACAACATGCTGTCAATGCAGCACAAAGCATACAAGATGCATATAGATATGAATACAGAAGATAGATATACAGCTAAACAAGAGGGTGTTAAATATTGAAGTTTAATAGCAATACAATTATTTTACGTAATGTTTGTTGATTAAACGTTTAAACAAATACAATCTTTGTCAGAATCAGTCAATTATTTACGATGCCTTATTATGTACAAAGGAAGAACTAATTCAAACTTTCCCTTTATGCTTTAAATTTGAATTTGATTTATTCCGGGATAGAGGATGGGTAAGGATTCGGGAAGGTGTCGGCCAGGGCCTATGCTGTAGGTGCCATCCCACCATTTGCCTGGTGTGACTGCGGAAAACCGTGGAAAACCTCAATCAGGATGCTCGACTGCTGGTATTGAACCCACGGCCTCCTGAATCCTACGCCAACGCTCCACCACTGGCCTACGGCGGCTCGGTCAAAGTTCTAAAGATTCCAGATTTAAACAAAATACATCAGTAATCCTGATTTTGAGACTAAGGTAATTTTAATTTATATCATAATATCCTGAAAAGGCAATAATATTAATAATAATACTCTCTATATATAAAACAGAAATCTTGACTGACTGACATATTGACAACGCCTAGGCCACACTATTTAAGATCGATATTTGAAATTTATGTCTAATCTGCCTTTAACTAACCTATTTCACTGATGTTCGAGAAGGTAGCAAAAGAAGTACATAGTTCGAAAGTAGAAATGAAAAAAAAAAGTAATTTATTTTTGTAAAAGAAATACTGATCTGTGGTGGGATCAAACCCCATACCTTTAGAACAGCTCTCCAGTGCCTTATCCACTAGACCGTACAACCAGACACTAAGACGGCTTCCAAGTCGAGTAACGGTGCAGGAAACAGCTAGTACTGATAATAAATTATAAGGTCCCGACCCCACATAACGCACTTTTGCTTTTAACAAATTTAAAGAACGTTTCCCCTCTTTATCTTTCTATACTCTAATCTATCGACAGAATTCTTTTGCAACGGAATGCAGATACTTTAGTTATATAAATTCCAGATTAAAACGGTCGGAAAATTGCCGGACCCTCAACCCTTTCCCGACCTCCAGGAAGTGGGTGGGGACTTGCTTATTTCCCGACCATCAAGAATAAATGGGACTTCGCTCTTCTCTCGACTATCAGGATATGGACGGGGAGTCGCCTTTTCCCAACCTAAGGCAATTGGTGGGTGTCCATCCTTTTCCGACCATCAAGTGATGGAGGATGGTCGGAGTTTCGTCTCTATGCCGGCAAGTCAGAGATCAACGGCGGCCCGGAAATGGCCCGACGACCAAACGCCACTTGCAGATGCACGTCGAACTTCCCCCTCTACTTCCCGACTACTAGTTTGGGTTCTGCTTATCCTCGACGTCGGTCCGACCAAATTCCCCGAACATTTGCCGTCTTTGTTGGCATTTGGCATCCTGGGTCAGTGGAAGTTGAGTTTCTCTGCCGTCATACTAGGAAAATGCAAATGTGGTATCTTCAAATAGACCACATTATTTCTGTGAAGCAGTTATCAGGAATGCTGCAGTCATTTGTATGCAGTGTCTATATTAAAAAAAAAAAAAACATTTGGTTGAAATACATCCCTTTATTTTTAACAGGGTTCACACATGGCCTTTCGTCGAAAAATATAGGATTTCGGGCTTAAATATCAAATTTAAAAAAAAAAACTGAAATTTAAAGGAAGCCTCGTTACTGGTCAGCGCACAACCAAAATTGCAACTTTTATTTCTAATTGGTTTTGGTCAGGGCAAGCGGATTATATGTGTATATGCAGCTTCAGATTACTACACCGCTTGAGAGGCACACTTTTAACTTCTATAAACAACTTTTTTTTTATACGAAACTACTAAAAAATAAAAATTGCCGTGTTTTCAGTGATTTGAGCAAATATCAAGCTTCCTTGAGACCAAATTTGCAGTCTTATATTCAGCTCCTTTCCCAAAACATGGTGATCTTCGGGAAGATACCACATTCGCATTTGCATCGTATGGCGAAGAAAATCCGCTGATATTAACTAAACCATTACAAAATAAAAGTTGCAATTTCTACTGTTAGTTGGTCACATATAAAAAGCTTCTTTGAAAAAACATTTCAGATTGTTTCATGAGGACGCATATGAGATCTTTAAGCCCGAAATCCGGCATTTTTCGCAAAGGGCCATGTTTGAACACCCATAGATAAAAAGAGTGTGGTTTAGGCCAGAAACTATTTGGGGAGGTCTAAAAATTACAAAAGTTTGCAGAATTTTATTCAACTTCTACACTCCAAAACCTTGGTTTAAAAATCGAATTTTATACAATTCGTAACTCGTTTTCAGCATCATTTTTGGAATAAAGAAATTAATTGTAAAAGAAGGGATTCCACATCTTCGAAGTACGCTTCAAGAACTACCCAATGGTTTTTAATTCAGTTCTCTAGTTCTTCTAGTTTTTGAGATATGCAGCTTTCCGTACATGTCTACGGGAGTAAAAGACGTCACCTGCCATGTTGGAAATATGATCGTCCTGGGAGATATAAAAGCATAAAATTTCTTTCGAAAGTCGTTCTGATATCTTCAGATATGTAGGAACCCACATAGGATTCTTTTTTAAATGGTGATGTAACCATTTTCTTAAAATTGAATGATTTGTCCAGGAATAATCCAATTTTACTACCACTAACTTAACCAATCTAATCTTCTTTATCTAAAAATGCTAATGTATAAAATGGTCCACTTAGCGTGACTCAATCTAATGGTGTTTTAATGAGACAGATCTGGCCAATATTTTTCTGGTAGTAAAAATAGTTCATGAATAAAACTCTTGCTTTCTAAACTAATGCTACGCGTACATAGATTCGGGGCCCTGGTCAGGACAAGCATTTTTCCTTCTAGTTAATAAGACAATAGTAACAATTCATCAGAGAATAAAGCATAGAATGTGGAACCAAGTCAGAGAGAGATTAAAGCCTCACCGCTTCCATATGAAAAAAGCATTTCAGAGTACTGAACTGAAAATCTGTGGAAAGAAACTAAACTACAGTTTAGTGGCCTCAGCGTTCGTGGGAATATTGGACTTTGTCTGCAACAATGATCCGATTTTGGATATTTTCCCCTTGTAACCTTATTTTATGTTCACAGCCTTTGACTATTTCAAGAAGGTAAATGAGAATATGGAGACGTAATATCCGTATGACAAATGGCTGCAGATAAATACACTACACCCAATTATTTATTGTTATTAAACGATTTAATTTATTTGTATTTAACATTAACATGTAATATATCGACGTTCTGTCAACACAAAGCACCTCTCTAATGTTATATTTTTAAACATAATAGTTACTTATGTCCTGAAATGCTTGTATAAAACTGATTATATTATTTTATCAAATTATTCATGCTTTGAGGAATATATCATTACATAAAAATGCCGAGAACCTATTGGATGTAGCAGAACAGACGGTAAAAGACCAGATGGGATGACTCTGTTACCCTGGAAGAGAGGCAAACCGTTAATTTGGGACTTCACTTGCTCAGACACGTTCGCTCCTTCCAACCTCCCTTTTTCCTCAACCCAGGCGGGAAATATCGCCAGTCGAAAAGAAGGGGAAAAAATAAGAAAATATAATAATCTTGCACAGAAGTGCCATTTCATACTCACTGCTATCGAATCCAGTGGTTTATGGGGGAAAGAAGGCCTCAACTTCATAAAAGAAATAAGTAAGCGTATCACACAATCATCTGGTGATGATAGAGCAAGCACCTTTTTATACAAAGAATAAGCATGGCAATTCAAAGAGGTAATGTAGCTTCAATCCAGGGAGCCATACCCAAAGGCAGGAATTAGATGAGATATTCCTACTGTAATTTTGATTTATTTGACGGAATGTTTGTCACTATCCAAGTAGGTAAAAGTTAACATGAAGCCTACCGTTGTGCCAGATGAAATGTTTCCTGAAGGAGCTGGACCATACATGGAGATGGAAGAGTTAGGAGGTTCTGATGGCCTGTTTATGTGTTTGGCGGCAAATGAGAAAGCAGTTCATACAGACGTTTTCAATGATTTCGAAGACATAGTTGGTGATGACGATCTGCAGTGATTGTGATGGTGGTCTTCCGAATCTTCAGAACTTAATTTCTTTGCCTGAAATTATGTCTCTATATATTTATATTTTTTATTAGTTAAGTATATTACATAAAAATAAATTTTCCAAAACGAAATTCAAAACCACGAGCTCACGATTAGAAGCAACGCACTCTACCACTGAGGTAACATGAACACATCTATCAACTTCTTTCTGGTAGAACTTCTTCTGAAGAAACATGACTGAATGTTCGGTGTTCAACACAATGACATTGATATCCGTTGTAAATGCTGTTGTTTTTCTCTCCTTTTTCATGATGACTATACTATGAATGCGAGAACTAAATTTGCTGTCTTCACTTTCATTGCAAATGTGCTTTTACGTGTGGAAACGTAGGTGACAAAAGGATCACGTGCTCAGATGTATGGATGGTTTCGAAATATTGGATCATTACGTATTTTAAAAAATGTTACTTTTTCTACACGCAGTAACATTTCAACATGTCTTATTGCACTTAAAAGAAGAAAAAAAACATCAGCACATTTTTTCCAATTGCGAAGGTTCATCCTTCCTTCCAGGGCTCGAACTTGGCATCTTTTGTTTACTGTTTCCGAAGTTTGACGTGGAGAATTTTCAGATGATAATTGTCGTAATCAATGCGGTCATCCATTTTGGAATAGGGTGTACACCATGATTTCTTGTCAAAGTTGATGTCATTTTCGGCCGGTCAGGTTCTTAACTGATCAATGATGAATTTAGTGAAAGCATTACCTCCCACCGCCTCAAAAATAGGGTGGTGTATATATTTATTTTATCTCGAAATTACTTTCTTGATTTGATTTCATTTCTTTGCGAGGAATATGTGTGTGTCCCTGGCAACACATGCAGTGCGCTTTGTCATCGCCAATTGTTTTAATATTGGCGAAATGGGAGAGTAAATTTGGCGCTTTTGTGGCACAATGTCTGGTAAGGAAAGGTAAGTGTTTTTTTAACTTACTTAAAATATGTTGTCATTTATTAGTGTTATATTTTAAATTATTAGATATACTTCTTTTTTAGATTATTATTTCACACTAGTGAAGTTTCCCATGTCTGTAATTTTTTTACTTATAAGTAAGTACCTACAATGAAAACGTATAGTTTTGAAGAAGAAAAATATAGAACACGTACTTCAGGTACAGAGAGGTTGGTCTTGGTATTAAAAATAAGCTAAACTAAGGTAAATAATGTAAAGAAAGCAAATTGTGTTTATATCTTCACGCATACAAGTATGAATAATAAATCTGTTAACATCTATATATTTCTCAGCTACTCAATATACTCACATTACTAATCCTAGAGCCAAAGCGCAGCCTATTCTTGTACAAGGGCGCATACAACTTTCTCACCGAAAGTAAAACGCTCAAAACGTGTTTGCGGAAATTGATCCTTCTACAGTTAAAACTGATGTAAATTAAGGTCAAGTAATATTAAAAGTATATAAAAAGTAAATTATGTACATATCTTCACGCATGCAAATGTGAATAAGTCTGTTAACATCTAGATATTTCTCAGCTACGTAATATACCCACATTACTAAACCTAGAAACAAAGCGCACCCTATTCTTGTACTATCATGGCCAATATAATCTTTACATGACTTCATTATACACGTTTTCTCTCTAAGCCTAGAAGATAGGCCACCCAACTCACGTAGAGGGGGCGATGTGTGATTCTGAGAGTGTGTGCGTGAACGAGCAAGGGTTGGAATTTTCTTTTCTTTAAGAGAAATCATTATCGCATGTCCTGGCTTCTGGCAAGATATTTATGGTTTCTTGTAGCATGTAGGAAATAATGAAAAAAAAAGTAAGAGAATCGCATTTGAAACTCCAGAAAAGGAACCTAACGCAATTTTTACTTTAGTTGGGCTATTAAATGAAACTTACTGAAAGATGTAATTTAAATTGTCCAGTAGAAAAGATCCTTGCCGAACATGGAGAAACGAAAATGAACGTTGGAATCTATGGCTACTAGCAAATTATTTCTTTCTTAATGATCGAGTATTCCATAGAACACTAACGTTATGCACGAAAGACAAGACAAAACGTCTGTTTCCATCAGTTCTTAAAAATGAGGCACAATATTTATGCATTATAATTTTTTATATTATGTTGTTATTTACGTTACAAAGAAGATGTTAGGCCGAAGTCATACAGGCCGATCTGTCTCCTAAACGTCATAAGCAAAATTTTAGAGAAAGTAATTGTAGAAAAAATAAATGAGAGAAGAAAATATCTTAGCGAATGCACATTGCAATATGGTTTTGGGCGGGGTTGGTCAACCGAAGATGCAACCAACAGTATTTGTGACAACATTTATCAATTGAAGACAAAAAACTGCAAATTGGAGTATTCTTTGACATAGCAGAGGCGTTTGATAATCTCTGGTGGCCTGCTCTGATGGAGGAAAATAAAAAACTAAAATTACACCCAACAATCTGGAAACTAATTCGAAGTTATTTCGACAATAGAGAAATTCAGGTCAAGACGTCTAATGCCGTTGTGAAATATCCGAACAAGAGGATGCCCAGAGGGATTGGTTCTCGAATCTGTTTTCTGGGACCTTGCCTTCCAGCCGTGTATGAAGATGCTAAGTGATCTTGAAGAAGTTGAGAAAGTGGTGGGGTAAGCGGACGATCTGGCGGTCGTGGTCAGAGGAAACAGCAGACTAGATATAGAAAAAATCAAACATCGTAGCAAGTAAATTAGCGTCATGGTGTAGCAAAAATAAACTGAAAATTTCTGCAGAAAAGATCAACTACGTGCCATTTAAAGAGTATTTAAGTTACATTAGAGATCCGATGATTAAAATCAATAACCAGTCTATTAAAAGTAAGAGAAAACTAAATATCTTGGACTTACAATTGACGAGAATCTAAATGTCAGAGATTATGTACAAAATGTAACAGGAAGAGCAATGAAAGTAGTACACAAGTTGGTCAATCTAGTAACAAAATGAATTAAAAATGCCAATCAAAATTAAACGGTTATATCATGACGCGGTCATAAGAGCCGTTGTTGGCTACGCTGCCAGTGCCTGAAGCCACAGAGTGGATGACGTGAGACAAAGACAAACCATCAACAGAGCACAACGACAACTGCTGCTGAGATTAACAGGAGCCTACCGGACCACACATGTGGAGGCGCTCCAGGTAGTGACTGCAACCCCACCTATTCACCTTCAAGTAAAGGGACTGGGAGCTATGTCCTGGCTGAAGAATGAAACGACGACAAAATAGAGCTGATAATCAACAAAAGAACACTCGTAAAGGAAGAGATAGAGGAAAAACTGGCCGGTGCATGGCAGGATATCTGGGATCAGAGCCCGAAGGGAAGGAGACTATACGGTATTATTCCGGATGTGGCTGGGAGGCAACAAATACAACCGGATATAACCGGAGGATTAATGTACTACCTGACGGGACACGACCCCTATCGTCTGAAACTTAATGAACTTTACCTAGTGGAAGAAAACAAATGTCAGCACTGTGGCGAGCTTGCCATTCCGTGGTACTAAGATGCATGGAGACAGATCATCTAGTCAGCGAAGAAAGGGATCTCCTAAAGGACAAAGATACAGCGGAAGTTCTGAGAACTCCAGAACTGACTGTGGTCCTGAAGGAGATATCTATGAAAATATCATTATACCATAAAAAGAAGTTTGTAAGTAGGGGCAGCTGCCTGATAATAATCTCAAAATCAGGAGATAAACAAAAACGCAATATGGGACGAGTACCGCGCGGGAGTTAATACGAATAAAACAAATCCGATCGAAAGTGCGCGTACCGTATCAATCAACAAAGAAAAATCGGTGAAATCGCGAGTGAGAAAACATGAAGTCCCTATAAATACTCAAATTCGCATAGGTGCGTGAAAGTCTGCTGGAAACGAGCAGCTAGTGGAGTGCTGGTTGTGGAAGCCCTGGCAAGAGAATCTGAATGTAGTGAATGTGTAGTGGTGTTATATAATGAAAAATACTTAATATCGTAATGTTCCTTATATTTCTGCGCGGTAGAGACAATTAATACACGATAGTGGATTTTAACCTTCAACCATTTATTTATAAAAGATAGTAATGTTGACAAAATCACCGTCCCGTAGGAGACTAATTGCAGAGTATTTAGAAGGATGGATTTTACAGACTTCTTCCTCTTCTTCTTGGGTGATCAATAGAGGATCAGATATGAAGGACAGCATCGATTACATAGCCAACCTAGTGCAGGGAGTTGTACCAGTTACGTAACCAGCTGCGTACGGGAAGAAGTCAGGTTTAAGGATAGATAGAGTACACACCAGTTACATAGCCAACTTAGTGTGCAGGAAGGTACCAGTTAAGAGCCAACTGCGCACCAAGAAGTGTTCCAGTTACAGAGCCAACTGCGAACGGAGGAAGGAGAGGACTCTTGCCTTGCGTTGATCCATTTTATAGGTGGTTTGGGGGTGTCTTCATTCTCCTCCTTTGACGACTTTAACTCCAGCCTGATTCGGCGTCATTATCCTCGATTCGGTGGGTCCTATTAGTGTTTGTTACGAATAATTAATAATTTTAAACGAGGTTACTTTTTTTGTGTTATTTTACCACTGTTGAATGTCGTTTCCTCGTACAATATTGTTGAGTTCATTGGTGCAATGTTTAATTGCAAGTGTTGATTGCACTATTATTGTGCAGTTCTGTGTCAAGTGACGACATCTTGTTCGTGATTTGTTCACTGTTTGAAAAGTACGTTCGTTTTATGACTTGACGCAGTATATAAATAAATAAAATTGACACTAGCTATGATTTAGATATAGACATTTTCTGAAAAAGATAATGAGATATTTTAAGTTTCCAGCTTTCCTTAAGCAATAGTATGCAATATATAATGTAACAGTTAGTATGATAAATAATATAAAAATTATGCTAGATATTGTTATTACTGTCCATGATAACGAAGAGTTTAGGTGCAGGTCAGAAAACTTATTTGTTGGTCTTCTCGTGGTTTAATGTTTGTAAATTGCCTATTGACTGTTGTTGGTTTTGGAAATTCACCGTACAATTTAATGACAAAGTTTCGGGTAGGTTTACATAGTCTAATTTTAGTTTGATTGTACGTCATGTTGGTAGATTTAAATTATCTGTTATAATTCGCTCAAATTGGTTGTATGGAATATAGTAGTTATTTGAATTTGTAGTTTTATGACAAGTATTCGATTGTGTTCTTTTAAAATGTAAACTTATTTTCTTGTTGCCACGTGAATTCCTGCCACTAGCTCTTATTGTGAAGAAAGTTGCGGTCTAACTTGGCAGTTTTTAGTAGAATTTTGAACAAGTATGCTATATGGGCAATCAGTTTTCTGTGTTTTGGCCTGTCCTCGATTTTGCAGATAGAAAACAATTGATATTTCTGGCATAATGACATATCTATTTCAAATACAGCTGTTTCAGATTTTACGACGAAATCTGGTCTTACCATTTTGAGATAGGCTGCTTTCGTTAAAAATCCATTATTAAAAGTTTTATAAACCATATGGTAACTTGACCTTTTAAAATAAGATATTTCTAAAATAATATCAAGATTGGCCAGTGTTGGATCGAAGGCTAGTAAAAATTTTTAGAACCTTGGTAGAAGGTTCCAAGGTCCTCTGATATTAAAGAATTTCGTAATATCGGATAATCCTTAATTATTTCTGCTGCTAGTAATGTTTTAATTAAAACATCGTTGACTGCATTTTGTAGCAGACTTTGAAGAATATTCTGGAAATGCTGCCCGAGAATTTGAAAATTTTGTAAAGTAATTTAAAAACGTTCATTCATGGCATTAGTACATAATAATTGGAGAATTCACTATGTACTTGTGAAATAGCCTTTTTCACTAAAACTGATATTTTCTACTATATGGGTTAGTTGGTATTGGTCTTGTGTAATAAACTATATTTGATTATTCAGATATTCATTTTGCTGTTGCAATTGGTCGATACGATTTGGAATTCCGAATAAATTGGTTCAACTAGTGAAGATGTGTCTCAGCGACCTCACAAGCAGAGTACGAATAGGTAATAATAATATATAAGATAGTTTCAAGATTTGCAACGAATTGAAACAAGGCGATGCCTTATCACCACTACTGATTAACTTTGCGTTAGAATATGCGATTATAAAAATTAAAGGGGACAAAAAGGGACCATCATTGAATGGTTTGAATCAACTGTTCGTATAAGCGGATGATGTAGATTTAATAGGGGCGATATAGATGCACTACAAAGCAACACCGATGTCCTAGTAGAAGCGTACTATTAGATAGGTCTCCAGATAAACATAGATAAAACAGAATGCATGATAAGAAGTCGAAACACAGGGAATGAAAGGAATAAAAACATAAGAATTAAGGATGAGGTCATAGAAAAAGTAAACAAATTTAAATACTTGGGAGCATACGTAACAAGAATAAATCAGGTCACAGAAGAAATAACATATAGCTTAGTATCGGGGTACTCATGTTTCTATTTGGTCCAGAAACTTCTAACATCGCGATTAGTATCAAGGGAATTGAAATTGAAAATATACAGAACGGTTATTCCGCCATTAATAATTTACGGTTGCGAAAGTTGGAGTACAACCCTAGCAGATGAACATAAATTACGTGTGTTAGAAAATAAGGTTTCGAGGCAGATATACGGGCCGAAACGGGACAAGATGACTGGAGAGCGGAGGAGACTGCATAATGAAGAACTCCACGGACTGTACGATTCACCAGATGTTGAAAAAATAATGAAATCGCGACGACTAAGGTGGGCAGGCCATGTAGCTCGAATGGGGGAAAAACGAAGATTATATTCTATCCTGGTTGGAAGGCCGGATGGAAGGAAACCGTTTAGAAGGCCGAGACGTCTTTAAGAGGACAATATTAGAAGAGATCTTCGAGAAGTACGTGTTCGTGATGAAAACTGGCTTGATATTGCTCAGGATAGAATCCAATGGCGAACGTTTGTTACTGCGGCGATGAACTTGCGAGTTCCATAAGCCATAGAGTTAGTTAGTTAAATAAATTAGAAAATAAAATAAAACAGTTATGTTCTGGAACCCAGAACACAAACTGACTAAAGAGGCTAATATGTGTAGTGTGAGTGAATGCGAGTCAAGTCAGTGCAAGGAATAGAGGAGGAGGAAGGAGAGAAGAAGCCGAATTTTGTGGGATTAACATTATTCCCAAGGTGCTGATTCTACAATTACCCCCCTAATTCTCCAACGAAGGAGCAACAACGAAGACAAGAAGCAAGAAGAGAGTGCAGAAGTAAAACAGAATATCCTAAAACAGTAGTAGTGGTGGAAATGGGACTAGGAATGCAGAATTAAGATGGGAAGATTCTCGAAACTAATCCTTCTTCTTCCTTTTCAGCACATCAGAATAAGAGGAAGCTGTTCAAGTTTGCCCATGTGCTGTCCTGTGTTGTCCTATATGTTACGTGTTTTTTGTATTAAAATAAAGAGCAAATAAAGACAGTTAGGGATCCCCCGAGATGTTCTACATATGGAATAAAGGACTAGGAGAACTGGTGGAAACCTGGTCCGAAAGTCGTCCCGCATCACCCTTGATGAAGTCACAGACAAGGAAATAAAAGGGGTTCTCGAAGTGCCGGAATCCGGCAATCCGTCAACTCCCTAGGGGCAAGCCTTTCCCAAAGTAAGGAGGACGAACAACTGCCTGGGACATGGTCCTCAAAACAAGCAACTTAGTTTTTGCTAAGAGAACAAAGATATAGGGGAGGAAAAGTGGGTCCTCAAAGTGTAAAAAAATTGTAAGCAAAAGCTACCCTAATATAATGCTCCTGAGGTGTAAGCAAGGGGCAATTGAAGTTTCGTCTTGTCTCCTAAGTCCCGATTAAGAAGAAACTACCTGTAATATCGCTATTGTTTGGACACTTAGCGCTCTAGAGACGAAATTCAGTGTACAAGAATGTGTACTCTATGTGTACAGAGCTATTTTAAGTTCTAATATTTACTGATTATGGATATAAATTGCTTTGGCTGGCATATAAATAGTATGCGATACGGTTTGCGACCCCGTTTTTACATAATATTAAGTTTTCTCAGTTTGTAGCGCCACAGAAGTGTAAAATAGGCATACAAGATAGATGCTACATCGCTACTGACGTTGTTTTGAACTAGAATATATCATATTATCGAGTGTTTGTTGCTACGGATGCCTAAATAAAGCATACAAAAACTATATGAGAGGCCTTCCGACCCTCTATTTATGTAGACGAAGCAGATGACATCTCGTAACAGGATAAAAAACGTGGATAATTGGGTTTTTTAGGTGTGTTTTAGAAGTGTTCAAACGTGTTTTTAGCTAAAAAGAACTCTATTGAAACAGAAAACTAACACTTCTATTGATTCTAGATCAAACTAACACTTCTGAGGGCCGTATATAGGTATATGTAGAACAAAAGTAGAATTTAACATATAATTCAAGTAGAAACGAATCTTTGAATTGTATTTTACGACTTATCATGGAAAGGACAAATTCGATCGCAATATATCACTAACAATCACCATATTTGGTTATATTGAATACATAAGGTACATTTTAGCCGGCAGTTTATGTAGAAAGTCTTTGAGGTGTCATTTAAAGATGAAAATAGAAGAATAATGTCATATTGGAGAGTATTTAATAGCAGAAAGGGTCGTTTGCTTAGTTATCAGAACGGAACTGCTTGTAACGAAATGTTCTTAATATAGGACATTAAAATACGTATTTGAAGTAGAAAGAACGCTAATGAAACACGAAATGGACTTATTCAGCATTAAACTTGTATGAACAAGAGACGTATTTCTTTGTATTTAGTAGTAAATAGACAAATGTACTTGCACAATCGCGTATTAAGTGGGAAAGCAAGCTTGGTATATCAAAGTTGTATTTTACTGTTTGTTAACAGAAGAGGACCTTCTTGGAACCACAGGTAGACAATATTTAAGAAGAAAAAGTGACAAATGTAGTCTTCCAAGTACTTGCAACTTGTATTTGAAGGAGAAAAGACCTAATTTATGTATAGCAGAGTGCTTCGATAGACATGAAGGGCAATATATAGGCCGAAAGCTGACATTCGAAATCCCTTCAACATGATGTGAAGTAGAATCTAGTCTTTGAATTGTAATTTCATGAATATCAAGAGTGAAAGAAAGGATTTTGTATACGTTTCGGTAGAAAGACTGTGTGGATTAGGAGACAACCGACATTTGAAGTATGCAGAACACATACTGGAAGTAAAAAAGTAGTACTTTGTATGAAACTAATGATTTTAGCCAGAAAAGACTGGTTGAAAGCACATGAAAACATTATTTAAGAAAAGGGATTGGTTGTTGTGTTTTCGAATGTGATTCAAGTATTTTGCACCTACAATTTTAGTCTAGACTCTGTTTATACGATATGGATTGACAGATCAGTACTGGTCTACCTTTTATGAGGCCTTTTAGGTGAAATATTCATTACAAGAATGCTCTTGATTTGTTCTATTAATGAATTAAACTAGCTACAATTCGGTTTCATTGTATTTGTATAGTATATGTACTTGTTAGGTAGAAACAATTGAACTTATTAACAAGATATTGTACTTACTTATCCATCTCCTAATATTATGATTCTTGGCCTTCTCTGGCACGGTCCTTATTGCAAACGATGCTCCGTAACTTTACGGGAAAGTGGGTGATGATGCTTGTCGGATGCTGAAAGGACCCTTCCGCATATGCCTACTGTTGTGATGGCTCTTGAGAAACACACACACACACACACACACA
>JAGDQP010002943.1:40998-98878 GCA_022664845.1 Lepisma saccharinum
ACATACATACATATATATATATATATATATATATATATATATATATATATATATATATATATACAAAGATCGTCACCACATACCATAAATGCAGACTGATCCAGCAAGCAAACGCATCCCTCCCCTGCCCCGCTTACTACGATCTTTCTCACTCCTTGACTCCGAAGCAGGAAATGAGAAAAGAGTGAGAGAAGGGGAGAGAGAGAAAGAAAGACAGCAGCCATATGTGAGATATTAGACTAACATTTTTTATGTCGTGAAATACAAAAAGTTGTTGTAATTTTGCATTTTATATGAACTTATGGTACTGTAGAAAAATGAGGTTTTGATCATCTTTTACTAGAGATTCAGAAGAAGGCTGCGACAGGGGGAAGGCAAACTGCTAAGCAGCGTGTCCACGGGTTGCCAACCTCATATCATCAAATATTGTATGTACCATATTTGTTCGAGTATAGTGCATTCAGTCAGTGTTGCTAATTTAACAAGCTAAAGTGTTTCCAACCTCGAAATAATTTAATAAATTTAACTTTTTTACACTACTTGAGTTCCTAATATCCAGTTTTAACATTGTCCCTGTGTCTAATTTCAGCAGTTACACTACATTTCAAGACTGGCAATTCATAGTTTATTTGAATGACAGAAATGTAAGAAAGACTTTGAATGGTGAGTCGCAAACCTAGCTGATCTCCAAGATGACAATCTGGTATTGTTCCAGCACCCAAGACAGTCCTGCTTGTATTTTATATAATTCATTTAACGTGTCAGAGTTGAACTTAGTCACTGAAGAAGTAAATAATGCTAGACACAAAATAAAACCTAATGAAGGACTATGTACTCCATTTACCACATTCAGAACCAAACTTGGTTACAGGTGTTGCTAGAATACATGCTACACAGGCTACCAACAGTGGAAGAAGTACGAAACTTCAACTTTATAATTTATTTAAGATCTCAGAGTTGAAACCTGGACACTATTACTGTTAGGATGCGTATACAGAACAAGATTTAGTTTTTATATTCATATGGACTTAGCTGTATGTGAATCCACTGCATCCTGGACTGGATACCACCTATAATAGACTCGTTTTTAGATTTGTTTGCATAATGCTTAGGATAAATGACTAGAGTGTTAATGTTATTCTCCTTGTCTTTTAAGAAAGCTCCCCCATCCGAATTATTCTTTCGGTTTAGACCGTTCCAGTTAAACCATCAAGAATTGAAAAAGACTATTTCTAACTATACTTTTCCAGACGTCGGTATGCAACTTCCTAGGTTTGTGAAGAAGAACAATTCCTGACATTTACTGAATCCCCACATAGATTCAATCCAAGTGTTGAATAATTTTATCTCGACCTATAACAAGACGGTAGCACTCTGGCTTTAAAGTTCGAATCCGCTTAACCCTATGAATGAAATATTCATGGCATCTTTGGATTGCAAAAACAAAGATTGTTACTCTTTTTAACTTCAAATAAACACTGAGACTTCTTGGATATAGAAATAATAACCAAGCTTAATATGGTTTCTTAAATACAAGAACATTGCAATAACTACGATCTCGCATAGAAAGCTCGTGAAAATAGTTAGAGAAAAGTTGAAATTTAAAAATTAGACAACATTGTCTTAACTTGAAAGATGTAATTCACAACTTCTACAAAGGTCTTGCGACTATTCAACATGTAATCTAATAAAAATTACAAAAGTATTTTCTAGTTTTCCATTTTTCTTCTTTTCACAAAAAAGTTGATATTCCATTTTTGTTTCAACAGGAAGTTTCCACATTAAAAAATGTTAGCTTATGCTTCCGTTTCACAAAAGTTTTCCATTTTCCTTGTTTCAGAAAAAGTTGATGTTCCATTTCTTATTTCACAGAAAAAATAAGGTTTTAATTTCAATTTCACATAACATATGTAGTTACAAAAGTTTTCTATTTTTGTTTTAATTGTGAAACGTTTTAGTTGTAAAACGTTTTAATACAAAATGTTTTCTGTTTCTGTTTTTCCATTTGTAAAAAAGTTTTTCCGTTTTTTCTCGTTTGGAAAAAAGAGGTTTTTACCGTTTAAAATGTTACTCGATTTTCGTTTGTTTAAAAGTTGTCGCAAAAAAGTTTTCTCCATTTTAGTTTCCGTTTCATAATAAGTTTTAATCAAGTTCATATTTCGTAGAAATACTAAAACTGATTGAACATTACAGAATCTATAATTTTGTTTGAAAGAAGCTAATTATAAGTAAGTTGAACTTTGAATATAACAACACATACAAATAAAATAAACATTTACCCAAAACAATGCAGAACAGATTCCAAGCTTACCTTATTGTTTACGCGATACTCTACTGAAAGCAGGCAGAGAGTTGAGAATTTACTGTTTTTATGTAGCGACTTGTCAATTGAACACTACCGGAAGTAGACAAGAACTCTAACCATTAGACCAACAGGGCAAGAAATCTGGATTCCATACTGAAGAATACTACCACTAATCAGACAGAGACTTTGGAATCCTTACTAGTGTAGCAGAGGAAATCAAACCACTGTGCAGTAAAGAAACCAAAACGAGGAGGAATTAAACCCAGTCACAGGTGCCTACAGGATTTATCCAACATAGGGAATCGAATTTTGTTAAGGTCATTTTTCAAGTGCATTACAACAAACTCAATCAAGTATAAGACGGTCTTTTAACCTAGCTAATTAAGAATTGAAGGTACAAGCTGTAATTCATGAACCACTGATAAGATATTGCTTTTAATCACGTTGTCAAATGAGGGAGCTATTTATGTACTAATATGGAAGTATTAATAATAACAACCTGATAACTGAATAAAGTAATATATCTAAGAGAAAAAATAGGTACTGCGCAGATCTAGTGCGCAACAAAGTGATATCATTCGTCGGAGGGTGGAGTCTCTGAGTTGAATATTTATTAGTAGCATCGCCTTACTTTTAGTTATATCATAGCAGTCTTCCAAACGACTGAAAAGTTCAAGATGACTGGTGTGGTAGAGGACTCTGAAGTAATAGTGCTTAACGGAGACGAAGAAGACCTTACCACAGCTACATTAGGTGAACTAGCTTTAAATAACGCTGACGTTATAGTTTGACGTTATAGTGCTTAATGGAGATGACAATTTTACCAGTGATAATTCATGTGAGATAGTTTTGAGTGTAACACTAGAGGGCTCAGAGACGGACGCCAAGCTTGTCAATGAAAGTCTATGTGATTGTATATCGAACAACCGGCTGTATTTGGAAAGCGTTAAAACATTACGAAAGTAGTGTGACTTTTTACTCTGCCATGTTTTTTGGATTGGGCTAACTCGTGGATTCATATGTGCAATCGTGGAACAACTATTTAGATGTGAAAGCGACGCGTCGTTTATGTAAGCCAGTCATTTTGAAAAAAAATCTATAGGATATACAGAGAAACTCATTCAAAAATCAGTCTCAACTATCAATGGTTTGTCTTCAATCTGGAAAATAACGCAAAAATTATAGTCCCTTTGGCAAAAGTGAGTTCCTCATCAAAGACAATTTCAATACCCTATATCAATCGTCCTTGGCTCTACTTTTAAATGAGTCAATATCCTTCCTTTAGTAACAAGTTTTCTCCTAAATTCAAGCGGTTATTGAACAGATATATGCCAGAGCTTCACATATATCTGTACGGAACAGACTTAGTAAGGATTATCAGTGGGTAGTGAATATAAAAAATGGACGAACTAAATTCAATCGAGTGGTATGTGACTGTTAATTAATTTATTTTTTCTAGGTGTAATGTGTCTTGACGAATTTTCTAAGTTAAAGTGTATTTTTATTAATATAATGTAAAAGTGACAGAAAGGGTACAAGTGAACTATACAAGCTAATATAGAAGTGATTACTGTTTTCAGAACTATATTATATAATATTGCATTCACACATTATCCTAACAAGATATGAAGTTACTTTGTCTTAGTAAAGTGTAAAAGGGCTGTATACTTTTTGCTTTATTATTTTGCTTAGAATAAATATTAGGAAATATATTCAAGTTTTTCGTTTTACACTAAACATGTGTTTGATTTCTTGTTATACAGATCCTTTAGCATGTGAATATTTTACTCACTAGCCGAAATAGCTTCCTTGCCAACAAGGATTTTTCACAGGTAAGGCAACCTGAAAACTGTCCAATCGGCTCCATTCACATTTTCTAACAGGACGAGATTTTTTAAAAGGAATAACGTTGACGTAACATTAATGGTGAAGTCATTCACATCACAAAATATTCAAGTTCACGTTTTCTTAAATAAAACTTTGAATTTAATTAAATTATTTATAGAAAATAATATTGCTATTTTACAGATAACTCATAATATTAATGTACAAAGGCTATCAGTTGTAACTTTGAACACAAATGCATACATTTAGAAATAAAACGGGTTAAGTATTTGTTTTCTCCTTATACGAAACAACTCTGAAATTCACTGTAGTATTATTGTTAATGACGAGTTGATATTGTAGGAGCGTCATGGTGGGATAAATAGCTATAAAAATAATCTTTCTCTTCTTCTCTATTTCACAAAATAAGATTCAAAGTTTACGAGAAAGGAACCATACCAGTTTTAATGGCAAGATAGTTCAAGCTTTCGAATACGAACTTGCTTGTCTTCCCTCTCTTTCTGGCCTCCAGGAAGAGTTTAAGACATAGAAAATATCTTTTAGGTTGTGACGGCAAACACGATAATATGTCATAAATGTTTCGCTGCAAGATCTTAGCTAACATTCAGTTACAGATACAGTGATGTCTAACGTATCTATTTTCAAAAGTCATCAAAATGAATACCGGAATTTTCCATTTCGTCGTTACCGGCCATTCAAGGGCTCCTTGCCTGATATAGCATAGACACCACCTCCCGTGATCTTCGAACATTAACTAAATAAAAGGCAGGCAAAACAACCCCCATATTGGTTTCATATAATAAATTTTATCTTATGAAAATACGTTTGCAGGAAGCTCCCCCTACAAGTTTAAAAAAAGTCTGTCTGGCCCTATCAAACGATTACAGGCAGACTATCACTCCTCATATTTACTTTAATATTTTCTGGAAACAGACATCTTCAGTCAAGTCGGGAATCCTAGCTTTTTACCGTTACCAGTAACTATATCACACACTAGACTTTTCAGCTAAGAAATCTTTTCCCTGAAATTGAACCTTGCCTACAGCAAATACTTTTGTGATATAAGAACATGTAGTTAAACTATTGGAATTTTCGATTAAGAAATATTTTAAGAGCGAAATGTAAAAAAAAAAAAAAAAAAAAAAAAACACTTACAAAAAGGAAAGATTTGGTGACAACTAGAATCCAAACACAATAATGTCCCCATACACGTTTTCATAGTAGGATCTCAGCCAACATCCAGTTACAGATACACTGACGTGTCCCGTATCTATTTTCAAAAGCAACAGCATGGGGAACTTAAATTCAGTTGTTAGCCTCCTGCGATCTCGAGATCTTGATGAGTGACACGTTTTCAAAAATTATGATTTCATTATTTAATTGAAGTCTCAGCACAAATCAATCGACAAGATTTGGTAATGGTCCATTGTATTTCATGGTAATTTGTAAACTCTAGTGCGCTATGAACTTAGCTTTTTGATAGTGCTCTTAGTTTTAGAAATATTTAGACATTTTTTAAAAATGTCGTAGCAAGAAGCCTGCTTATTGGAACTTCCTGTCCAGAAGCGTAAATAGTGTATTTGAACATAAAGAGGATATTATTCAATGTATAAATAAGATAGTGAAGATGGAGGAAGAGAAAAATTCAAAAACAATCCATCGCCCTGAAGTACTCAAGAAGACACTTATTAGCAGCCATTTTAATTTCTGGCTTTTTTTTAGTATAATAATGTTTCTTGTGGAAATTTTGTTTAATCAACATCAAAATCGAGAAATTGATCCTTCCTTGGCACAAAAGACTAGTTTCCACTTTGAAACAAATATTAGACATATTACAGACCAGCTTCATAATTCAAGTGAAAATTCAAACACGGTATGAAAGAGTGAAAGAATGGAATGGGTAAGAAAAGCAAAGGAAATATGCGATGTGATTACTTGCGAAGCAAAATCCCACTTTACATTCACATAGCACGTTATGGCAGCCATTCCAGAGAAATTTCCTCCAGAGAAATTTCCGAGTTACTTTTGGAATTTTCCAAAACAAACTGTGGAAAAATTACGTTCAATTTACACATTTCTTGACAAAGAAAATCTCTGTCTTCACGAACTGTTTTCAATCCACTCGGCAGAAGAATTTCGATCAATGTCAGAAGTTGTTCGGTTGTTCGAATTTATCGTTCAAAATAGCTTGGAGAAAGCGTTTAGTGAATCTTCAAAACTGATAATAACAATACCAATAACAGTGACATAAATTTCTAGTCACGAAAAATTGTGACAAACTATAAAATTCTATTCTCAATATTATAGCTACGACATTTTTCTAAGTTTTCTCAAAATCGTAATTAATTGATTTAACGTCCCTTTATTTGAATATCTGGTCAATTCTTCTTTGTATATACGTTACATAATTTGACTCTACGTTGATTGATTGTGACTGATTATCTACCCAATCCTTTCTCATGTAGTCAAAGTCCAGGTCTGTAGAAAGGTGGGGGGTGAATTCCAGTAAATTTTCCTTGCCCCAATAGATATATTTAATTTTATGAATGTTTATGAAAGCCCTTCGGTAATTTTTTCTTCATTCCCTTCTCTCTGTGGCTGGCGGCGGGCCTGAGTGCAACACCCAGTGGAGTCAACTACTGGTCGCCACTGATAACAACCGAAGTACAGCAGATATGTCTCATTTTGAAGCATCCTTCTTGCTTTTGATATACTGTATGCGGCAAAACAAACAATACTGAAATTACAACCATGCTTCTAAATCAAAATAGATTAATAGAATATGTCAAGTGACTACGGCAATACATATCACATAACAAACATCTAAATTCATCGTTACAGCAAGTGTTCAAAATGTCCACTCTCACGTCTCACTCAGTGTTCATAACGATGCTGCAAGATGTTTAACATGTTGAACACATATTGCTGGCAACGAAAGGAAAACACATATGTTTCTTTCGGAAGCACTTCTAGGCGGGTCATCCGACCGAAAAACGGATTCTTTAAGCTGTTCCATACGTAGGCATCGAAGGACTTGAGATCCGGGAAATTGGAAGGGTACGGTAACACCCCATTCCATATGACCGGAAATAGTGCTCCATGATGCACACCTTCTGCGCTCTTGTGAGGACCATTATCGCCATGCCAATTGCATTAGGGGTTACTCTCAACACAACTAAGAAACACACAAGACATCACGAGCTGTTCACACAACGCGTATGCGTACTAGACGTGCGCACATTTCAGTACTGTTTGTTTTGCCGCATACTGTGAGTGATTGAACTGTCGAACACAAAGTTCCTTTATAGCACGTTTTTTCTCACATTGACAAGAACGAGCACTCGGCTTTACAGTTGTATTATTAGAATTATAATTACTTGATGATACAGTCTCAAGTGAAGGAATTTGAACACTACTGATACCACTGGAAAAATTGCTCACAGTTTATGGTACAAATCCAACCTCCAAACTCGAAGATGATGATGATTCACTCAAAAGACTAGGACTTAGTAGAGTACTTGTAATTTTAAAACTTGTACTCATAAACGGACTACCAATCAACAAAGAAGGTATCACAGAAGGGGTACTGGGAATAGCGTAAGAATTGCATTCGAACACTAAAAACGAAACTACACGGTCTGGTTCCTCCATAGTAATAAAAAACTCGTCTGAGAAGCTGTCATTCCACCACAACCTTTGTGAATTCATGACATACTGACTGACACAAACAACAAACTAACAACAATAACTGTATTACAAAGTTCTTTGGTAGGGGCGGGAGGGGCTTCAACCAATCACCTTCTTGGTCAGATCACTATCTTAGTTCCTCACGTAACTCCCTCATATTCTTTCCCCAAAAAAGAGAAGATCATATTCTAACTCGGATTTCAAATTATCTGATCCAGGATGAGAATTTACATACAAATAAATATCTCACGAAAATTCCCGAGATTCGTCAGTTAACCCACGATAAACACTGAAGCACTGAAGAAGCCTATCTTTACTAAGTGGAGTTGAAACAATTATATAATTCATACATTCGTGATCAGATTTCTTTCCTTTTGATAAAAGTATGAAGAACAAATTAGTGTTTGCCGTGGGTCCCATTAACGAATAGATGTTGATATGCATTGTTGATCAAAGCATTTCGAACGACACCCACAACCCGACTTCAACGACTACCTCCTTCGCGGAAGATGCGGCTGGAGTTGCCGATATGTTGATACTTCTTCTAACCGTACTTTCACAGAATTTCTGTGACGACTAGAGCAACACTGTCTCCCTTTAAATAAACACTATACAGGCTACCTCACTCTTATTTTGCAAGGTCTCACTAGTTTCAACAGTGAACTCCTAAGCCAAAAGATTACATATCAATCAGCTTTTTCAAGGTTTCATCGTAATCAAAAGTATTTAACTCAACGAGAAAAGAATTTTCCCGCGGTCTTCTTTTTTTCAAGTTCTAACTATTTTTGACAAGTTAAATCCTCGTCAATCAGTCTTGTTTTCTCAACTTCTAATATCTCTTAGATCAAAAACCTTCTTCAAAATAACAATCAAAGTATGTTTTCCAGATTTTTGTTTTTCTTCTTGTATTAAATAGTTTTAACGTGTCAAACCATAGTCAAAAATAAAATTTGAGGTAAACGATGAAATAAAGATGGTTTACGAGAAATTACTTATCACGAACATTCTCCCTTCTTTCCCTGTACTTTTCATATTTGTATGATTTGTTCAAGATATGGTAACAAGATGAAGAGATTTGTAAAATTTACAGAACGTGAAACACGTATGTCGTACAGCTCTTGTTATTTTCGAACAGCAGGATTACACTTTCAACATGTTATTCCCATACTTCAGCATCATCATCGCTCTCCACTTCAACACCACCAAACGAATGAATACTGGCGATGTCTTCTGATAATGTCTGTTGTTTGTGTTCTCACTACCTCGCCGAGTTTTTTAACTGTTACTTTAGCATTTCCGTAGTAATTGTGGGGCAGATTTCGCATATTTGTTCCAGGGCACGGGATGACATACTAACAATTATTTGATTACCTTGAATCAAAACAAAACATGTCAGAGTACAGTGTCCCATACCGGGAGAACCTATCCCCAACCTCATCTACAGCATAGTTTTATTACGTGATGTAGCACGTGTTTCAATTCGCTATTCACCCAAATCGCAAGCAACGCAATCAGAGTTGAAAATGAGCCCTTAAGTGTTAAAGGCCGGCGGCTATATTGATGGCGTTATTATTTGGATATTAATGGATAAAAAAGGTGACACCAAGGAAATTATCTTTCAGGAGTACAAGTGTAATTGATTGATTCATACGGCATATTTTCATAATCAAACTGCACATGGCTTAAAGATGCTCACCTATTAAATCACAATAATGGTGGACGCCAAAATAAGTAGGTGAAGAAATAGAGATAACGGGGAAGGAACAAGTAACAGTGCAGAGGTATAACGAACACTAAACATCAGATATGATTTCAAAGCGCAAGTTACTTTGTCTGTGTGCTGCCAGAATTGTGCAGTTATTTTTAAAAGATTATGAACGCATTAATCCAAAGTAGACTGTATGTTGTAGTGCTTCAAAATTACGGGTTGGGACAAAACTATGAACAGTTACGAAATTTAGTAGAAAAGTCTGACAGAATTTTTGTCAATCATACTGTCCAGTGCCTTTAATTTGAACCACAGTGTACATACTTTAATTGTTTCAGAGAGTACCATTTTTGTGTCTAATACTTAGGTTAGTTAATCTTGGCCCAGATACTATTTATCTCTAGCTATAAGAATATTTAATCATAGTTTTAATTGTTTTAATCTCATTGTTTTAATGTGCGTATAAGCTTCTTATGTATATCCAAATATGTTTCTATTCTTAATGTTCGTTTAAATAGCTTGGCTGCGCTGATGGAGAATGTAAATGTATATCCGATGTAAATTGTTCAAGGACACTAAAAGTGTACACAGAAAGGAAACGTTTAGCAAAATTCAGTACAGGTGCAGTGGAGTTGAGAGTCGGCCAAGTGCAACGGGAGGTCGAGATGCTAATTTCCTGGTTTCTTTGTATTTTACTGTGCTTTGCAGCCCAGGAGAGACACGGACTGACTGGAGAAAAGAAACAATGTATAATAGTGGACTTTTACCACCAGGGGTCTTTAGTTTAGCAACCATGAGAATATAAACCCGATGGTTCTGCGGGTCGCGTGTTTTTATATTACAGGAGACTTGTGAATGGAGGAATATTTCCTAGCTTATGATTGGTTCGTTGCAGCTTACGGTGCTCCGGCGAAAAATTTTCGCGCGCCGTTACTGAATCGTTGATGTCCTCTTATTGAATTGAAGATTCAGAAAAGAAGCAGTTACACGTTTGCAAGCAGAAAGTAAAAAAGTTTGAGTCGGTAGTGAAAACGACGAATCATCATGGAAACATTTGTAATGTTAGGGCTATGTTTAATATTCTAGATTACACATGCCGAACTAAAGCCCACTCGAACTGACAAATATACAAGTTATTTAACATATTGAAGATGAGTAGAACAAGCTGACTGGTAGAGTTAAGTAACAATCCTATAATTCAATTCTAAAATCAAGGTTAAAATGAATGGGTGTCTATAGTGATAATACACTTAATTTAATCTCAATTGATGCGGAGAAAATATTATAAGATGCACTCAAAGAAGAATCAAAATACCTTTGACTTCTATACAAGGTTTTATACGGTATTCATTTTAAGTCAATTCTTAAGGAGACGCACTCAATGGGGTACAAAATCATCTTTGCACTCAACTACAACGAGAGAAACTAAAAGAGTTATTGTAAAACTATAATATTATCAAATGATAATATAATATACAATGGTGCATTCGTAGTAAAACTATCTTGTAGATTATGTCTCCAGAACCATTCCTATATTTATTATTGATTTTGTACTTGGTCACTGCTTCCAATTATTGAATTTTTGCTGCTTTTTCCTTTCTAGGAACTCAATTCCGTGGGAGTTGGTAAACGATTATAACTATTTAAAATAAACTTGAGGTTACGTTAGATTATGTGAAATTTACGTGACCCCTTCCCATAACACATGGCTTTACCTTATCAGTTAATTTTATCTAGAACAAAGACAATTTCACATCACTTGTTTATCTGGCAAATTTTCTAAAAATGGTGATTATGTACGTAACTGCTACCAACTAAGTTCCAACGTAGGCTATAATTAAAATTCAATTTTAACATTCACATTTCTAATATTTCGGATAAATTTTTCTTTCGATTCCCCAGTTTCCGTCACCTATTGAGCCATTTATACGCTCTATCCAACCAATTCCCTTGCAAATAACTGACACATGCACTTCTAGGAACGTAGCGACAGCCAGGAATTCAAAATGTGTAACGAAAACGCATATGTCATTGTTATATTCTTAACATGTACTCGAGTTGTTCACTATATGTTAGCCTGACGGTATGCGAAGGAATATCAATGGCGTCACATCGTGTTATAAATGAAACTTATATTGCCACAAGGTTCAATGGCTCATTGACTCAATGTCGAGTAAGCCAAGACTGGTTAGAAAAATCTTTTTTTTTTTTTTACATTATAGGCGGTGCACATCACCCTTAACGCCCACACCATGTGCTTCTCCTGAACGCCAAAGCTGCCAAATAGTCTCAGACACTTTTAGTTCTTTCATTCTTAATTGTCTCCTCCATCACTCGAAATCTTGTTATATTTGGCGTTTCAATAGTCTCACACACGTAGGAAACATTACATTTCTCTGGTAACATTTACATTTTTGGGAGTACCTAAAATTAAATTTACCTCCCTACAGTTTTAATAGCAAGGAAACTATTTCAAATATAAACATTTCGTGTTAAAATATACTTACCTTCAAAACAGTAAACGTTAATGAGACTCAGTAAAAAAGTATCGATCTACCTTTGTACTCTACGTATTAGGTTGAAAATTTAGTTTGCATGTTTATAGAAAACTATAAAACACTACTTCATTCTGAAATGCGTACTCCAATCAAAGTTTAATATTACTTCAGTAGTTCAAGCATCTTACTAAATGGGTCTCCGTAACTATGTACAAGTATTTTATTTCATTGCATGTCACAGTAATGGTGTCAAGCACCAAGCAACTGGTTCCCTCTCTGAGCGACTATATTTATTAGCCTATTGTGTATAGGGACGTGTTATCCACGTGTTAAATGCCAAACTTGTTAGCGTTGAATGAAGGTTGTAGATAACTGGTATATCCCATGTATTGATGTATTTATGTTAGTTAAAATAATATAAATTTACGTTAAAAATAGATCTACTGTAAAAAAAAAATAACACATTTTCTTCCGTGTTAAGATAGGCACATCAATGAGTCATTTTCCTCACATCCAACTTGTGGATTGGAGGAGATTAGCGATTAGCACTCACATAGTAGTCCTGTCTCGTATCCAATGATATACTAATTGTTATTTTGAGTAATAATCTTGTTTTCTCGAAGAGACAAAACAAAATAAAATGAGCCATATCGTGAAAAACATTCATAGAAATTGTGAAGGTAAAATTCGTATTAGAACCGTTTCCATTGATCTGTGGCAGAAGTTACTAAGCTGCTATATTACACAAAGGCATTACGGCGTGCATCCTCTTAATAAAATCTCTGGTCTGCGAAACAAATTCTTTAGAACAGGTAATTCCAAGGGGTAAAATGTGTCTGGATAGGAAATGTCCCAATACGTTTTACTAATTGTGAGGTAAATTGAGTTTTGGGGTGTCCTAAGGCCCCGGAACTTCCCCTAAATATGTCGCTGTCTACCCATCTCAATTGCTTTATTCTTTTGGAGCCGATCAAACTCTACGTCGTTGCAGGCTAGTATTTATGGCCCGTGTTAAAAAGAAAAATATAAAATGTGGTTTTAAAATATAGAAATATATGAAAGTAACAATGGAATATTGTACTGTCACACGATTCATGTCACTGCGCAAAATTTCATCACTGCATTTCGTCGAAAAATGTGTTAAATTAATTTTGGAAGATTTGAGGACACCACGAACCATTGTGAACTAAAGAAAATAATATAATAACACTAGCATTGAGGTTTTTGTTATTGGATTTAATAACTCTTTATCTGATTTCATAGAAATGACATTAACTAGGCTTGTTCTTTCTTTGGTATCAACTCACAACTCATTCACTGCAAGATGACTTAACAAATTTGAAGCAGCCTCACTCAAATTCTCTTAGGTACATATGTATTACAGCGAATAGTTATAGTATAATATGTAGACAAGTTCATGAAAAATACACAGATATATTTCTTTTACATAACTTTAAATAATGTTTAAGAATAAAACACAAAATTCAAACTTGCCTGCTTGCTTACATATTGTCACATTTACGACATCACGAATTGATCTGCAGAAGATTAATAAATTCTGAAACAAATCGTCTTATAAATATTTTTGTTGAATACAAATGTAAATGTTCTTATAAAGTAGTATTTGATGTAACGTAATTACAGGTAAATAGACATCAACATATTCTGACACTTTATTGATTTTAATATATAGATTAAGATCAGGATCGCACGATTGAATCAAAGAATTAATTACTACAATACATTAAATGTTTAACCGTTTCTTAACATAGGTAATTAATAATTATTGCCGTGGAGAATAATGTGATACGTGGAATCGATTTCGTGTACTATCTTTCCATCTTTTTTATTATAAAGGAAACATACAGCGAAAAGCTTACCAGTTTCTAGTTTATCATGTGAGTGGACTCCCGAAAAGAAATCTTGTAAAATTGTATTTTACTATTCTGTCTTTCATTACCGATCCCTTCTTCCTCCCACGTATTTTGAACTTAATTTCTTTCCAAGTATTTCCTGAAAATGACTAATTTTTCTGAAATAAGATAGCTAATTCTTTATATGCACTTATGGTTCAAATCTTTGGTTTAATGTTCCATATTCACTTCAGTAGCTTCTGAGATATTGCCGATTCATAAGGACCTCCTTTAAGATTGCATGTGTGAAATTTGCTCGATTTGAAAAAAAACAGTGTTTGCTTGATTTGAAAGTTAAGCAGTGATGTCAACATTTTATTGGCCAAGAGAACTTGAAAGTGAAGTTTGTGTCGAACTCATTGCAATGACTTTACCACCACCTGAAATTGATAAAAAAGGTGGTACATTTTGCTTTAATGTAAACTTGAGAATATTGATCTGTCTTATTGAGAAAAGTGTTACTACGCTACTACCATAAAGGGTCATTATTTTGTTTTTAATACCGATACTAGATAGTATTTACCATTTGATACTATTACAATAGTCATTGTATTTACGCTGGACGATGTCATAACTTATATATATGTATTTAAAGTCAAAAGAGGATATAAGTATCTACCACTGCCATAACTTTTAAACATCCAGGTATACTGCTATTAGATGTAGGCCTATCATTTCTTCAAAGCTTTTCATAGTTTTTGCTCAACAGTTTACCATACCGATATGTTTCTGTGTACATTGGATGAAATTTAAAAGTAACCTGTTCTTTGGATTATTTGTCTCAGATTTAAGCACTGATAAAGAAACAACAGGTTAAATTTGTATTGAATTTCTGTTTCATTCCCAACATACAGTATTGTAGTTTCTCAAGTTCTTTACATATACACTTTTATTTTCTGAATTCGACGATATAAAGGGTATTCCGTTATGTTTACTTGGCTGCTTCAAGTTTGCTATAGCATAAACAAAACAAAAGATAATTATTATTTCAAAGTTACAGTAACATATTTCAAATACTCTGTATTGCTTTTCTTTCTAAAATACTTAAAGCGTATCTCTCAAGAGTGTCGACTTCTTATTTGACATTTGAAGACATGTGGATGTTTCAAATACAGAAACTTTCCTTTCAGGTAGTCTTAGTTTCAATACAATTGTAACTTAAAGTTAGTAGCCAATATTTGTAAACAACACAAAATGAAATTATGAATATAATTTTATTGTATATTAACCGATTTTCATGATTTAGTCATCAAATGAAAGAAGACGATGTGCACTTAATTTTCATGTATCCCATGGTACCTCTATATACACCATAGTCCAGCTATGAGGTCAGAAAGCATTGCGCTCAAAGTAATATCCATTTCCGAGGCTACCTTGGGTATATCTATATGGAATATAATTCTTGAATTATCCACATGGATTCAGAACTACCATTAACATTATTGCAAAATATATAAAAATGGCGTAAGATAAAAGCAATTAATTCGACATGATATATAACAAAGAAACTACAGTAAAAATGTTCTATTAGCTGCTAAAGTATCTCCGGTTGACGGTATACTGTAGTTATTAAGTTGGAGAAAGAACCAAAATACTTTTCACATTAAGAATATTCGCTCCAATACCACTTTTTTAATATTTCAAAATCTAAGAGCACTATCAAAAATTGTAGAACATAGTGGCACTATAATTTACAAGTTACTATGGAATCCAATGGGCAGCGATCTCGAGATTTTCTCCATGCATTAATAATACTTATTCAAAGATTATGACGTTATTATCTTAATTGAAGTCCCTTTATTCATCTATGAAAAATATCTGGTGTAGTAAAAAGTAATCCATTATTTTTGCATGACATTGAAGGCTTGACTTACCATAGTTAGAATGATCCGATTTAGGTCACATATGCGCCGTTTTGTTCGATAACGTGTTGCCATTTGGAAGGTAAGATCATGATGCCTCTCTCATAGAATCCCTTGTCCCTATTGGCAAAAAATTGAGACAGTCGATGTTCACAAGCCTCTCTTGACGCGAATTTTGCACCAGCAAACGTGTTCGCCATGGACAGGAACAGATGGTAATCACTCGGTGCCAGGTCCGGACTATAAGGTGGTTGCATAAGAACCTCCCAACCAAGCTCCCGGAGCTTCTGGCGAGTCACTATCGATGTGTGTGGCCTGGCGTTGTCCTGGTGGAACACAATGCCTCTCCTATTGGCCAAAGCTGGCCGCTTCTGGGCGATTGCTGCCTTCAGACGGTCCAATTGTTGACGGTATAGTTCAGAGTTAAGGGTTTGGCCGTAGGGGAGCAGCTCATAGTAGATAATTCCCTGCCAATCCCACCAAACACACAGGAAAACCTTCCTGGCCGTCAATCCTGGCTTGGGCACCGTTTGCACCGGCGCACCGCGCTTCGACCACGACCGTTTTCGCGTGACGTTGTCGTAAGTGATCCACTTTTCATCATCAGTCACCAACCGCTTCAGAAATGGGTCGCTTTTGTTGCGATTCAGCAGCGATTCGCAGATGGAAATTCGGTCCATGAGGTTTTTTGTGCAATGTTTAGCTCTTGGGCAATCGAAACAGTGCTTACATGACGGTCGGACGCGACAATGTCCATGATTTTATCGACATGTTCGACACGTGGCCTTCCAGTGCGTGGTACATCTTTGACGTCAAAATTACCGGCACGGAATCGACGAAACCAAAATTGCGCGTGATTGGCTGTTACAGTATCAGGACCATAAACACTATTCACATTTGCAGCCGCCTGGCTTGCGTTTTCGCCTTTATCGAAGAAAAACTGTAAAATATAGCGTATTTTCTCTTTGCTAGTGTCCATTTTGACGCGCGCTCACACAACACTGAGTCAACTCATCACAACTATCTGAACAGTGTTTGTAGTACGCAATCTCATCGTTTGAACGCCATCTCGTTGAACCTGATCGGACTTGTACAACGCGAGATACAGATCACTGAAGCCATTTATTGGCAAAATAATGGATTACTTTTTACTACACCAGATATCATAATGAGAACTATGAACTTTCGGAAATGTGACATTCATTGTTTTAAGCTATAAGTCATTTGAGCTTTGTTCCGGAAAATAATTGAGTAACGAAATAGTTGATCTAGAACATACTTATATCTTTTCGCAAGCTTTTTCATTGGACTTAAGCAAGACGTTGTTATAGAATGGATTTCGCTAATATTTCTTAATCATATGATAACATTAGTTTGGAAAGATATATCTTATTAATGCTTCGTTATGTCTGTAATCGGAATTCAGGTATTATGTATAGATTTACTTATAATCAATTGAGAAAAGCTATTATGTTGATTTGGAGTAGCTCATACGAATATCGAGAAGTTTATATATGGAGGATTTTGAATATGTGGAAACTATCTTAGTCTTGCTTGATTAATCTTGGTTTGAATAAAGATACTCAACTGATCTGCCATGTATATTATAATAGTTCGATGAAGCCACTCTTGTTCGATGAAGCCACCCAAGCATATATCAAGTCAATCACTTATTAAGTATTTCTCTCTTTATAAAACTTTGGAGATGAGATTGTTTTTACTATAGTTTCAAATCAAATGTATTTTTCACAATTCGATCCAGCCAAAGATAAGATCAATATTTATTTAAAGTGCATAATATTGATGCATCAAAGTCAGCAAATTTACTATTACGAGAATCGCTCGATGGCGAAACATTTGAGAAACTAATGATGCAGGCTAAACCTAAAGATTTAGATCAGCTAAAGCTTGAGTAAGCTGAACATATGCTTACCAGCCTATTGGACTCACCTACAAGTTTCAAAACAGAACGTTTTCATTTTTACGCTTTATCTCAACAGCTAGGACAACCGCTAGCAAACTATATACAACAACTTAGATCACAAGCTAATAAATATCAATATGGTTCCTTTTTGAATGACCAATTAATTTTTGGAGTCAACGAAACCAACCTAAAGAAATGATTACTTTCCAATGATAGTCTAACGTTTGAGGATGCGGTTAAATTAGCGTTACATCAGGACATGATTGAAATTGATTGTCAGGAACTAGGAAGTCGAAAATTTCCGCTCAAGACAGGAGAGGCATCGATCAACTTCATTAAGCATACTACAGGCAAGGCTTTTGAGAAACAGAATTCAACACCCTCAGATACATGGATTCAGTGTGGCAAATTTTGTTCCCGTTCACACAAAAGGAATATGTGTCCGGCATACAGAAAGAAGAGTAATCGGTGTCTCAATATTGGCCACTTTCAGGTTTGCTGTCCTCAAAATGTGGAGAATAAATATGAAAATACAAATAGAAATCGATATCCACACAGACAAGTCAATGAAACATCCACGGATACTTCAAAGGAGCATGATAATGTAATAACAGGGATTGGAATAGATGATATTTGGTTAGGTTATATTGACAGTGCTGCAAAAGAAAACTAATTCCCACCTTTTGCGATTACCTTTTTATTACAAGATAAGCTCCTTAGTGCGCTCGCAAATACCGGTAGCCAATATAGTATAATGAGTAAATCAACATGGAATAAACTCGATATCAACGTTGATCTAATTCCAACAGATATTCAGCTTATTGATATCGGACAAACACAATTTCAAACTACAGGATGTATAGTACTTCCCATACTCATCAAAAACAACATCTAGAAAATACAATGGATTATTGTAGAAGCAGACTTACCTCACAATATTTTGGGAAGACATGCGATGGATATTATTATGCCTAATTGGAGAAATCGACTTTGGAACAATGTGAAGTATCAAGATCAAAGTATAAGGTGTAACTTCAGCTACTCACAACAGTTGAAAAATATATATAACTTGCCATTCTATCAAAGAAAGGACTTTCGTTCAAACAGACCCTCACTGGATAAGAATGCAAGGTTGAATAAGAATGCAAGCTGGTATTAAATGCAATCAAACATTCAAAATTTATTTTGGACAATGAAAACATTACAACAAGCACAATTTAAATTCCAGAATTAAGTACAATCTCATCTAAATACCTTGTGTATGCACGTGACAAATCAAATTAGCCCAAACGTGACAGTGGCAGTTCCAAATGAAGTACATAACAGAGACGATGATAATTTACTTCAACAGAATGAACTAAAATCATCACATAACTCCATTGATGAACAGAAGTGTAACAACGAAAATGAGGTTCAACTCAAGAAGGAATTCAAGGATCGACAGACGGAAGACGTGCAGCAAGAACTTGGACTTGCACAGTGCTTACATAAAAAAAACTTTTCAATCCAACATATCTGTATGGGAATTCTTGATAGATAAAGGAAATGAACATACAATTTCTGATGATGTACACCGTGTAAATCCTTATTAGCTGAAATGGCACACTTGTAAGGTAACAGACAGATCAATATTAAATTGTTTGCAACTTTTCTATCTTAGATCTAGTCAGTTCCGACTAGATCTAAGAGAAAACTGTAATTTTAGTGCTTCAAATATTTCATTGAAATCTAAGAGTAACGAAATAGTTGATCAGGCGGGAACATACTCATATCTTATGGCTCGCTTTTCAATGGACTTAAACAAGACGTTGTTATAGAATGGATTTCGCTAATATTTCTTAATCATATGGTAACATTAGTTTGGAAAGATATATCTTATTGATGTTTCGTTATGTTTATAATTGGAATTCAGGTATTATGTATAGATGTGTTTATAATCAATTCAGAAAAGCTATTAGGTTGATTTGGAGTAGCTCTTACGAATGTCCAGAAGTTTTTTGGAGGATTTTGAATATGTGGAAACTATCTTACTCTTGCTTAATTAATCTTGGTTTGATTAAAGATACTCAACTGATCTGTCACGTATATTATAGTAGTTCGATGAAGCCATTCTTGTATGAACCCATACATATACCAAGTCGGCTAGGATCTGAATAGGAAATACTTTAGTATCCAAACCCAACATCATTTGGTTATAAACTCTTTTCTAAATATAACTATAACTTATTATCTCTCTCTTTATAAAACAAAAAAGACTTCGAGAACGCTGGCCCTTGGATTTCATAGTAATTATAAAATCCTAGGGAACTATGTTCTCTAATTTTTTATAATTTTGTTATATTTTTAAATATTTCGAAAAAAGAAAATATATAGGAGTGAACGCAAAGAGGCCTCTTAAATACAGATTTAACTAAATAAAAATTGGTCCCCATTTGTTTGCAAAATTTTAAAGTTTGCTTCATTTACACGTATTTCCTATGTATTTCCCTGAATACGATAGTTGGATTCTCAATACGTATCCTTATCATTCACATTTTTTTGTACCTGTGTTCTACACCCACCATCTTTTTTTATACCGTATATTGACTACGTACGAAGTTAAGATAGATAATAACAGTTATATGCTCCCACCAGCTGCCAAGCTGTAGCAAATAATCCTATAAATGTAGTTCCACATTGAATAATTGTTTCAAAGAAATAGCATCTTACAATCTCGCTGAAACTTTATACAATTTATAATCAGTTCAGGTATTTTTTATGTGCCAGTTTTTTAAAAATATTATTATTGAATTATGCATATACATTTATTCGTTTTCTAAAAACTTTTAGACAAATATTTTCCGAGTTATTAGCGGCGTTCAGAGATACTCAAACACTCTTTAACCTGTTGCATGCACTTTAAGATTATAAATATTCTTACAATAATCAGTTTCACCAGGGGTACGGATCCAGGTTCCTGTGTTCATTTCTTACTGTTATTGGTTTACCGAAATCTGTGATATAGATCCTTGAAGAACGTCTTAACAATATTGATTACTATTATTCTATTATAAAAATTCAGAACGGTTATTATGTCGGTAATACTTTACGGATGTGAAAGTTGGAGTACGACCCTACTAGATGAACAAAAATTACGAGTGCTTGATAATAAGGTCCTGAGAAAGATATACGGGCCGAAACGAGAAGAGATGACTGGATAATGGAGGAGACTACATAACGAAAAACTCTACGGACTTTACAACTCACCAGATGTTGTAAGAAGAATGAAATAACGACGACTAAGATGCGCAGGCCATGTAGCTCGGATGGGAGGAAAACGAAGACTATATTCTATCTTGGGAGGAAAGTTGAAGGGAAAGAGACCGTTGGGAAGACCGAGACGACGTTAAGAGGACATTATAATAAGGGATCTTCGAGAAGTATGTGTTTATGATGAAAATTGCCTTGATCTTGCCCAGGATATAACCCGATGGCGATCGTTTGTTACTGCGGCGATGAACTTGTGAATTTCATAAGCCATAGAGTAGGTAAGTAATTATTCTCTTATATAATTTATATTGAAAGTATGAATAAATGCTAATTGTGTCTATAAAGAGGGATGTACTAATAGGTAGACCAGACGATATGTTAGGCCTTAAGCCTTATACGATAGGTTAATCAACAACTTTCTATGGTAAGTACAGGTAAATTCGAAAGAATAACCAAATACGCCAAATGTTGATTGCTTACCTAAGTAGTGGTGTTGTCACTTGGTGTAACTTTCTTGAAAATGGCACGTTTTCCCCGTACCTGGCTGATAGGAAGGAGTCGATTTTCCAGGGCTGTATGATATGCTGTGTCACAGTGTTTGTTTATAATGTATAAACGGCTACGGTCCTTTTTTTCATCCCCTTTCCTGAAATCTTTGGCACCCCGTATTTATAAAAGATTATGACCCCTTTTTTTAATCGCTTATTTAGCATAGCAAAGATTACACAGGAATATAGGCTAGTTACGCTCTCCAACACATGAAAGACTACGACTCTTTTTTCCATCCCTCATACCAATGCACAATAGGAGAGATTACGTGAAAGGCTACGAAGCTTTTGAAATACACGTTTTCGAGCGAGCAGAGTGTGATCGAACAAAATCTGCTCGAACACATTTGCTCGAACACTTTTGCTCGAAATCCTAAATTCTCGAGCGCTCGAAAGTCCTGGAATTCCTCCTTCCCCTCCGTTTATCTTCGTAAAGGACGTAAAACACAAAGTTGCCAACTGTGATACTATTATTCTGCGCATAGTATAATTTCAACTTTATAGCTATGATACAACAGGTAATTAATTAAGTACTAAAAAACTATTATCGTAATTTTATAGGTACTTTAACGTCAACATTTCTCGGAGCTTAAATGGACGCTGACTACGATTCCGAACATAAAAATGTTGAAATTTGTAATCCAAGATGGCGGCAGCGCGAAACATCATCATTGTAAAAGATAATCTGATGAGGAGAGGGGGTGAAAGAACCCTGAGTTCATTTCCAAGATAAATTATAAATTTTGAAATCCAAGATGACGGCAGCGCGGAATGTAATATTGTTAAATGATTAGATTTTCGAGAAATTTTATATGTGGGGCATGAAGGAGCCCTGAGTCCATTACTGAGGCCAAAAATACACAATTTTGAAATCCAAGATGGCGACAGTGCGAAATGTCACAATTGTTAAAATTCATAAGAATTTTGTGAAACTTCATATGTGGGGGTTTGAAGCGGTTGTGAGCTCAATTCCGAAGTTACAATTGTTGAACTTCGAAATTCAAGATGGCGCTAGCGCGTAATATCATAATTGTTTAAAATGATCAGAATTTCATGAAATTTGATTGTGGGGGTGTGAAGGGACGCTGAGTTCAACTCCGAAGCTAAAATTGTTGAACTTTGAAATTCAAGATTGCGCCAGCGCGAAGTGACAAAATTGTTAAGAATCATCAGAATTTGGTGAAATTTTATACGTGGGGGTTTGAAGGGGTGCTAAATTCAACTCCGAAAAGAAAATTGTTGAATTTTGAAATCCAAGAAGGTGGCAGCGCGAAATGTCATTATAGTGAAATATAGTCAGATTCTCGTGAAATTCCATATATGGGGTTTTGAAGGGGTGCTGAATTAAATTTGGAAACTAAAATGTTTGAATTTTGAAATTTAAAATGGCGGTAGCGCGAAATGTCATAATTGCGAAAAATCATAAGATTTTCGTGAAATTTCATATGTGGTTGTTTGAAGGTGTGCCGAGTTCAACTCCGAAACTAAAATTGTTGAATTTTAAAATCAAAGATGGCGGCAGCGCCAAAAATCATAATGCTAAATTCATCAGTTCTTCGTTAAATTTAATATGTGGGACTTTGATGCGATGCTAAATTCAATTCAAAAACTAAAATTGTTGAATTTTGCAATCCAAGATGGCCGTAGCGCGTAATATCATAATTCTTAAATATTATCAGAATTTCGCGAAAATTCATGTGGGGGTTGAAGGAGTGTTTAGTTCAATTCCGAAGCTTTTGAAATCCAAGTGGCGGCAGCGCGAAATGCATTAATTGTTAAATATCATTACGTTACCTTCCCCCCCTCGAATATGTTCACTACAGGAAGACTATTCGTAGAAATGTTTGTGACAATATATCAGAAGATTTTCAACCATCAAACAATTAATATTATGTATAAAAACTAGCAAGTTCGAGCGAATACATGTAGAGGGCACGATACTAGCGATTGAAGATAACGTGAAAATAAAACAAGGCAATTTAGAGGAAAACTAATAATTTATCACAGGAATCACAATCTTCAGACTGTATTTATCTGGAAAGCATTCGAAGCAATATAGATTTACTAAAGAATTTAAAAACATGCTGATCATATAAATATTTAGTGAACGTCTTGCATAACGAGCATTTAGTTTGTGCTAAATAGCACAATCTACAGTATATTCCAAGTGACGTAACACGCAATTAAGCCAATGTGGATTAAAGCGCGGGAATGAGCTTTCTGTTATAAAATAAAATTACTAATGTTGCTACCAATGACCTCATTCTAAAAGCAATACTTTTGTTCAGTACCAAAGCAGGTTTTTACGCTTGTTATCGCTGTGCGACCCGTTTTTTAAATTGTGTCTTAATTCTTGCAAATAACTAAACATTATTTACAGGATGCATTATCATGTTCACAGCACGGAACACTATTACGTAAATAACTAAAAAATAGGACTACATCAAAAACACTCCCGCACAGCGATACCAAGTCTGAAGATTTGGTTTACATTGGATTAGACTGGAAATGGAAAAAGACGTTAAATGTTTGTTGTGCGTCTATCTTTCAACACTAACCGGTCATTCCAATATGGTTACGTACAGCTCATTGCTACTACTCTCTACGTCAGCCTCGGTGAAGTAACACTCCTTGCGCCATGTGACTGTTTCTTGCGCTGAACGTGATGTGCATCGCGTAATCTTACTTAATTTATCCTATTTCCGATATGTTTGAAAATGTTAAAAATGGGTACAACAAAAAGAGTCTAACCTGTGGAATAATCGGCTAGTATCGAAATATGGACGCCAAAGCAAATAAATATTTAACCTCGATTGCCAACTACCACCCTAATCTAGTATGAGCCAAATTTTCAGTTCTTATCCAGTTTTATAATGTTAACATTGTGTGACCGCTCCCTCGTTTATGCCTCTTAATTCTTGAGTTATACAGGTACCGAACTGTGTAAGTAAATAATATTTAGGTTATTGGCAAGTATTAAAACATAAATAAAAACAGGCCACACAGCGATAGCAAGAGTAAAGAACTGAAAATTAGATCTATCATTCAAGGTTAACTACCCTCCGCTTCCTGGCTTCATATATTCATTACATTTTTAATGGCTCCGATCAGTCCATTATCACTTTCATAGAGGTCAATGAATGAAACAAACAAAATGCAGATTTCTTTTTTACGAATTAATTGATCGGCTACAACACCATCTTGTTCCAATTTCGCGTGTTCCCAGTGTAAATACAATGATCAATAGCCCAGTCATTTTAGACAAAATTTTGGACAAACTGTGCGAAAAATAAGCCAAAGCTGAAAATTGGCACATTTGTTCCATTTCATGTCCTGAACAACATATCAGAAGTCCCCTAGTCTCCCATGGGCGCTTCATGGAATTCCAGGCGGCTGAATTGCTGGAGCGCTGGAGAAATGCCAGGAATCTCTCTTAATTCCAAACGAATAGGCATACGGAGTTCAAATAGGGCTAAAATGAAAGAGAAAGGAAAGGGCTTATTTTGAGATGTTCATTATTTTATTTCTGCGTCATGTGCTTTCACACAAAGGAATAAAACTTTAAAATCAACTAAAATAATCCATAAATAATCTCTTTGGTATTATTCTTTGTGTTCTGGAAGGCAGGGTATCGCAGATATTGCAAAAACTTGATATAAATCTTTTGAAGCAAACTTTCATCTTTCCAATGACGTATGTATTATATATGAAGGACCACTAGTTGATAAGATATGAGCGTTTAAGCGACGCACTGCACCTGCACTGACCTTTGTCCAGCGCTCACGCCATATTCATTTTTTCATTTTGCAGGTGGCAAACAACGGCGCGCCGCTTATTAAAAGAAAACAAGCAGTAATTGGTCAGCCTATCTTAAGTGGATGTAGACCTCGTTCAGTTCTGCCTCCCATTTTCCTTGGTGTAGGTTTCTTGGCTCACCGACACTTTGCTTCTAAACAGCTCGTTGACGTTCTTCAGAACTTAGGATTCTCTGTTTCATACCATGAAGTTGAAAGATACGAATTTCCACGATTAAAGAAAATAATGGCAACAAGGAAACTCATGGTTACTTAGTTCAACAAATTTTCGATAATGCAGATTTCACCATTCGAACAATTGACGGTTTTGGCACGTTCCACAGCTTGGGAGGCGTACTGTCGACCACTCCTCCCGAGCAAATAGCGAAAACCCCATTCCAACGTATTTTGAAGATCCCTTCAGCTGAAAAGATTGCTGCAAAAGGAAAAGTAGATATTAAATGGTACCGCCAGCCTCAAAGTTCAGGTCTCACCGGCATCGTTATAAAGGATCTGGGACAACTTTCTATCGAGAGCCTTTCAAGAGCTGTTTCCTTGGACATCTTATGGGCCGCCGGAAAGTAGTGATAAGCGCAAGTCTTGGTCTTGCAGTCTTGGTCTTGATCTAGTTGTGCAAACCGTGTGAGTGGATCTGAGAATCATGCCGCTGTTACTGTAGCATACTAAACTAAACTTACACTGTACACTAAACTTACAATAGAAGGCAAAAGTTTCGGTTTAGAGCTAAGTAAAGCCAAGATCTCCGACAAGAGATGGCAGGGCTATATCTGTATATGTCTAATGTATTTTTATCGTTGCACGAAACTTCAATGATGCTCCTACAAATTCAATCCAATGTTATGGGCATAATAACAATGAAACGATTTCAACAATGAACAAGATAGGGAATGAAAAATCGGCACGGAGAGAACTCTTGAATTACTTATGAACTTTCTTCCCTGAAAGTCTGAACTCTCTAGTACTGAATTTGTAGGAGCAACATTGAAAGTTCTTGCAACGATAAAAATACATTAGACATATACGGTGATAGTGCTGCCATCTCTTGTTGAAGATCTTGGCTTTACATTCTCCTTAAGGATAATTTCGATAAAGGGCAAAAGGAAGTCTGATGTCCTGGCTTTTCTGATGGTAAGCTTGTCTGATTATGATTCAGATAAAGGTGGATTATGGTCAGTTCGGAGACTGAACTGATTTACGTAACCAAGTCATTGTGTTCTAAGCTACTAGTCGATTTTATAAAATGTCTGTTGATATGTGTTACTGAAAACTGAGTTCTGTTCTGTGTGCTGTACTACGGAGAATCGAGTCTGAATAAAACAACAGTTTTTCAGTACGCTTGGTAATTGTTCGTCACTGTAGATAAAGTCGGGATGAATATTACTAGATTTGGGCTATGGTTTTGGATGCAACGCAAAAGTTACTTTAGAGTAAGCTAGAGGTAACAGGCGTGTGAGCTTGTATTGAGCACATTTGTTCAACAGAAAAGTATTGGTCCACAAACTCGTAAGTAATTTTACCGAGCCATCCTGGCTGAGGTTTTCTAGAGCTTTCCTCAGTCCCACCAGGCGAATGCTGGGATGGTACCTTAATTCAAAGCCCGGCCACTAACTTTCCCTTTATTGTCCCAATCCTTAGGCCATAGATGCCTGTTATGCTTAAATAAATTCAAATTCAAATTTGTAAATAAGTATACTTTCTATCACTTTTCTGCCAGAGCTCGCTTGAGCCATGACTAGTCTTATTATCGTCAATTATCTGGGTTTGTGAACATGAGTGCTTCTTAGACGAAAATAACACTAACAAGATAACCCTTTTTGCTGTCCAGCGAGTTTTTTGACTGTGGACATGTTTTTGGACCTTATTTGAAGCATATAGATAGCGAAAATAACAAACATAGACTCGCACTCTGTCATATATTTGTGTCCCGAATAAGTCGAGTCGTGTAATTTGAGCGATTTTAAGCTGTAAAATCAACCTTAAAGGTGAAACTTTATATTTACTAAATGAGTTATCAGATGCGTTTCCGTAGGTACTTTTATGTGTAGAACACAAATTTCACCATGAAAATGTTCGCAAATTGAATGTTTTTTATACAAAATCCAGTTTATGATCGAAAATGAACGAAATTCCATAGAAAGTAATGCCATAAGGGAACAACAATACAACTGTGGGAAAGGGAAAGGTGGGCAGAGGATTATAAATACATAAACAAATAATGGTTTCTAGTACCTTTTGAGAGCCTAGAGCGCTTGCAAGAAAGAAGCGAAGCGCTTGAGCGAGCATAGCAAAAAAACGAGTGCACCTCATGGAGATGCGTAGCAAAATCCTTCCGATGCCCAGTGCTTTCGCAATTTGACGACCTCGGCAAGACCTGGGGGCTCCGTTACGTTCTTAAAGTTAGTTCTTTAAAAAAAGGAATGTTACAATTACAATGTTTGTAATAAATATGTTGTAATTATAAGTAAAATTAAATTCGTTTGTTCAACCATAAAAATCAAAATAATACTAACGGACTTAATATTTGTTTAAATTTATCATTAAATAAAAGACGGAAACGTGAAATGATGGGGAACAAATTGATTGAAGCACTTTTTAATGAAACGTCAAAGAAAGTGAAATCTGTTTAGATTGAAAAACAATTCATTATGCTTATTTTCATTTTTAGAACTTGTTAATTCACTATAATTAGTATTATTGCTTAACTGATTCATTTTAAAGTTCAATTTCGAATATTTATCAGAATAATTAAATCAGTTGCGTTTTCTCGCGCTTACCACAGTTATTTTAAATATTTAATATTTTGGTAAGTATGCTTACTGTTCCAATTATTAATTATAATTTTAGCTTGTAATATAGTTATGATAATATTTGTATGGCAAGGGGTATTGAAAATGTACGTAAACGGAGAGAGTGCAGGAGAAGCGAGAGTGTTGCAATTTTGTTCAGAAATTACACACCAAAGAGGACAGGGGATGAAAAAATGTACGTACGAAAGTAAAAATTCAAATTATTATTTAAATTGTCCGCATTAAATAACTGTCTAGTCGATCAGTGGTTTAGCGATTGCAAGCGCCCTACGCCCCCCAAAAGGTATTAAAAACAATTATTTTTATGTATTTATAATCCCCAGCCCACCTTCCCTTTCCCACAGTCGTATTGTTGTTCCTTTACGGCATTACTTTCTATGGAATTTTGTTCATTTTCGATCATAAACTGGAGTTTGTATAAAAACATTCAATTTGCGAACATTTTCATGGTGAAATTTGTGTTCTACACATAAAAGTACCTACGGAAATGCATCTGATAATTCATTTAGTTAACATAAAGTTTCACCTTCAAGGTTGATTTTACTGCTTAAAAGTCGCTCAAATTACACAACTTATTTGGGACACAAATATATGACAGAGTGCGGGTCTTTGCGTGTTATATTCGCTATCTATATGCTTCAAATAAGGTCCGAAGTCAAAACTCGCTGAACAGCAAAAATAGTTCCCTTGTAAGTTTTAGTTAAACACAATATCCGTGTATGTTTGGTCTTACTTTGGAACTTACCTGGAGCACGGAGAATGGTAAATAATTGGAACAGTGACTAGAAGATGACAGAGAGCACAATTCTATGGATTGTTACAAGGTAAGAACGTCAGTGTCTAAATTATTTTCGATAACCCATGATTGCATTCTGTCAAAGCTTACGAAACATAGTTGTGTGCCTAAAACAGCAAGTAAACTGAAAGTAAAATAATAAAATGTTAGTGATGTTCAAATTAAAGCGAAATATAACTTCGGTAGTTATATTCTGTATATTTACATGAAAATAAACAATACATTAAAACATATTTCCGTTACTGTTGACGCATTGAGGCAGTCAATGATACGCATAGCTTTTACTATTCGCTATATCCGGTGTAAAATTTACGTATGAAACGTATACATTTTTAAAAGCAAGACTTGAAAGAATCCAGCATGCAAGACCAAGACTGGGTGAGCAAGACCAAGACCAAGACCAGGGATACCGATGGAAGACCAAGACCAAGACTGCGTGTGCAAGACCAAGACCAAGACCGTAGCGGTCTTGGTCTTGGTCTTGTTTTTGCTCAGCACTACCGGAAAGTAGAAATCACCTGGCTGCACTCCGCCATGGAATGGATACATGAAGATCGAATTACATAGTAACCGTTCATGTGAAAGATCATAAGTTGACGCCTACCCTTCATCAACCTGTACCCTGGAAATCTGAGTGCATTGTACACGACTATGCCATTTGCTCTCGATATGTTTCACAAGAACCAACAACACTCTTGCTACATCATATTTGATCAACCTTTGTATATTAAAGCCGTCGAGATGGTTGCTTCTGCATGGGAAGGGAATGATCTGAAAAAATTGTTGTGCGTTTGGGAGGATTTCATCTTCTTATGTCCTTCATGTGAGTGATAGGATATATCATGGTAGGTAGTGGCTTAGCTGATCTGTGGAGCGAGGTATATGCTAAACCCTCAGTAGTTCGCATGCTGATTGGACACTAATACGCACGAGCTTTAAGAGCAAAACGTTCTTACTCAGGAGGCCGTACTCCAGCTCCTGTTTTCTCATCTAAAGGATCTTTGCCCAGCCGATGTGCAAGAGATACAAACTTTGCATGCAGAATCCATGAATAATGAAGTTTCTTGTGATGACGTCTGCAAGTCCAACGCTGTCCCCGACTCTTTCATCTATCTTGGAAAAGGCATGCAACGACCTATCATCTAACAGCTGCACTCCAGCAGTTTCGATATAGTATGTTAGGCAGGTGAATTTTATTCGTCAGTTTGTTAGAGTAGAATGGACCGGAGTCTGGGAACTACACCTTTACAGCGTAAAAAACATGTTGCCTCATTTACATGCTGCAGGTCATCTAAGTTATACTAAAAGTGTGCATTTGTACGTTCAGGAGATGCAAAATCCCTGCAGAAGAATATGAGAAGTTCGCCGTTCAAAGTTATTTCACGATAAGAAGAAGTAAAAGTGGTGTATGGAGTGATATGGTTGTGGATCAACAACTAATGCGAGCAATTAAAGCCTCTGGAGGACTTACGAAAGGACGAGATATAACGGACAGTACCCTGGCTCAGTGGGTGCTTTCCCTACCTATAACTCTGTGGATGTGTGAAGCCATCTAAAACTTTAGTGGGATCTCTTCATCATCATCCGAACAAGATGTTGATCTCCGAGAATCCCGACAACAACGCGACTACAAGGACCTCAAGAAGTGTGTTATATGGCTCAATGATCATAGTCCATTTGACGTGAACACTAACGATTTAATATCTGTTGCGACTGGAGTTGTTGCTGATGCTTCGGGAAACTGCGAATCCGCGGAAACTTTGAGGAAAGCCTGTGTAGAGAGAATGATTGGGAAGGATTTTGGAAACTTAAAATTGAAGGGATCTGACGGAATAAAACATATTTCGCACACAGGTGCATGTATTAAGTTGTATGAAAATGTGGTCCCAGTAGATACGAATCAATTGTTTATGCGGATATAATGTGTGATGAAAACATATGAAGATCTAAACAAGTATCTAAAGTACGAACTGGCCCCATATCCACCGGCGCTATTCCGGAACACGGAATTAAAAAAAAAACAGACAAGTCTACAATCTGTGATCTCCTCACGTCGAGGACCCCTAGTGACGACGATATCAAAGAAATTTTGTCCCATGAATATGAAATTATAGTGGATGGATATATGCTGCTTCAGAAAGTTGTTAGGCCAAGTCTAGCTGCGTACGAACAAGTTTTTGAATCCTATGTGATTATGTGATCACTCACTACGCCAAATCATCAATTGAATTGTAGTTTTCAACGGTTAGGGTGGGGTTACTACGAAAGAGCAAGAACAAATCTGAAGGGCAAGAAAACGTAGCTGTCCAAGTATTTTAGTTGAAGGTGCAAAAGTGGTTACACGTAGTCAAGGAGATTGTTTGTCAAACAGCTAAAACAAAATGCAGCTAATAAAACAATTGAAAATTCCTCTTGAGAAAGAAATGATCCACGTGAAGGAATCCAAGGGAGGTGCTGATGCCCTAATAGTTGCTACTGCTTCGGAAAAAGTCCAATGTAATCGCAAAGTGACAGCGGCAGCTTCAGATCGTGACATTCTGATACTACTTTTGGGCAAGATCCCTGATGGAGCAACCATCAATCTCCTTATGTCCAGTGTTGGATCACATGCAGCGCTATTATACGCTATTATAGCTATTCAAAACGAGATTGGTGATATGAAAAACTATATACTGTTTGTGCACACCATGAGTGGAAGTGATACGACTTCTGCCATTTACATGAAAGGGGAAAAAATGGGTTTTGTTATACTCGAAATAAAAAAAGGTACAACTAAAGAAAACTGTGGATGTATTTAATACGATTGTGACAGAGTATCAGAAGAGGGAAAGAAGTTTCTCACTGAACTTTATAACGGTCGTGGATTACACCATTAGAAGATTTGATGGTTTGCAAGTACAGCACAAGTGTGGCTAAGACCGCAATAACCACCTCAATTAATTTAGCAAGTCTTCCTCCAAAGTCAGCTGTAGCATATCAACATTCACTCCGAGTTTACCACCAAATCCAACAGTGGCTAGGAAATGATCTGCATGCTTCACATTGTGGATGAAAGATTTTAAATGGCAAATATACTCCTCAGCCCACCACGCTAATACCTGCACCCGACGAGCTACTCCTGCAACTGCAAGAGAACCTGCAACGAAAGAGGAAAATGCAAATATAGGACTAGGATCCAGTACTTCATAATGTGTGGACGATGTCTTCAAGTGTGTCAAAATAAATTCGTTCACTATTGAGATGAAGCAGACGAGATCTAACTTCCAATTTAATGAAACAAGGTAAGAATATATTTATTTTAAAAGCGTTCTTTTTTTACTTGTTGTATCACTGCAGCCATGCTTCATAAGTACCCGTTGTATTGCGTTGAAGTAAACCCAGTACCTAATGATGATTATAATTACCTAATGATGATTGTAAATATATTTGCTCTTACAGCTAAAAAATAAAGAAACGAGAAAGTGGCGTAAAACACGACGTAACCTACCGGCAGAAACAATCAGGCGCACAGCGCTCAGGGAATTACGGGAAAGCACGACGTGCTTTGTTTAATCGTTCATATCTCCGCAACTAATGATCCTATATATACAATATGTACGTCATTAAAAAGATAAAAATATGTTTCAAAAGATTTATAGCAAGATTTTGCAATATCTGCGATACCCAGCCTTCCAGAACACAAAGGAAAATACCAAAAATATTATTTATGGATTATTTTAGTTGATTTTAAAAGTTTTATTCCTTTATGTGAAAGCACATGATGCAGAATTAAGATAATGAAAATATCAAAATAAAGCCCTTATCTTTCTCTTTCATTTTAGCTCTATTTGAACTCCGTATGCCTATTCGTTTGGAATTAAGAGCGATTCCTTGCATTTCTCCAGCGTTCCAGCAATTCAGCCGCCTGGAATTCCATGAAGCGCTCATGGGAGACTAGGGGACTTTTGATATGTTGTTCAGGACATGAAATAGAACAAATGTGCTAATTTTCAGCATTGGCTTATTTCTCGCAAGGTTCAAACCTAAAATGACTGGGCTACAAACAGGACTTTCTCTGCTCTTCAAATTAACAAAGAGGTGTCATCAGTTGAGCACAGGGATTGGATTACTAAAAACTAGGATGTATAAAAATAAACCAGGGCTGAGAGAGCTGGGTGGCGTGTCCCCGGTTAGGGGTATACCCGAAAGTGTTGTCAAGATTCTATTTCACCTGTAAATTTTTCAAATCCCTTTGCTGGTAATTTGCAGGTTCGAGAGATCGTCGAAAAAACACTCTTTGCCGCAGAGGTAGAGTGGTGCAGCGGTAAGACGTTGGCTCACTAAATAAAACACCCGGGTCCGAATCCCGGCGGGCAGTAAGATTTTTTCTTCTTTTTTTCTTTCAAAATATATTTTTGTATGCTCATATATGTTATTAATAATTGCTTTCTTGCACTTTTCATACATTATCTTAAATTAGTAACCATGAGGATTAGGTAAGATTAGGTGCGGTCATATATCTTTACATGTTCCATTCTGAGAGCCGATCAATTAGTACTTTTAAAAAAAATGTAAACAAAATATGCACGAAAACTTATTTAACATATTTCTCTGTTACTCGCTTGAAATGTTTGTTTTCTTCATATAAAAATAAACAATGACTAATTAGACTTTTCGTTTGAAGTAGTTAATTCTTTTTGAGATGTCGATAAAAAAACTATTATGAGGTAGTCTTTGTCATTTAGCTCTTGTTTCTAGTGTTTAGCTCTGGTGACCTCCCTAATTATCACAGAGTCATGACTAATACATCGTTGGAAACATTATGGATCACAGATTCCAACAAGGTAACACTTGTGCAATTCCCGCCCTATTCGTAGAAGAAAAAGAAGAAACAAAAAATGCTAAATAATAAAAAAAAATAGAATTTGGGGGCCCTGGCAACCCTTACGTTACACTTTTAAGTAACACTTTTAACACGAAATAAGTTAAACTTTGCTTTCTACAAGCAATTATTGTGAGTGTGTGTGTGTGTCAAAGAAAATATAATTATTATGTTTTACTGAACACAAGAGCGTAATGAGCCAGCCGGGTGGTCGAGCGGTCTGCGGCGGTAGGCTATCGACTCAACGGTCCCGGGTTCGAGTCCCGGCAGGGGCATGGGTGTGGATTTTAACACTTACCAGCTAAAGGCAAATCGTGACGGGCCGAAGTCCAAAGTTACTAAACTGGCCCATATAAAAATAAAGCTTTTTTTACAAAAGCGTAATGAATTCGTTTTATTTTGGAAATATTCTAAAAAAAAACAATATGCGCAGGAGAATTATTAATTGAATTAGACATTTGCACCCCCCACCATAGTACCACGTTATATACACACCATTTGTTTCATTATTGTCCGTAGAACATACAGCAACAAGAATTATGCTTTTAGACCAATTCAGTGAAAAGATATCTTGCCTTATATGGAACCGTCCACAAAATAAATGTAATTTACGTCAAAACCTGAGACTAAAAAAATTGGCCAATTATCCCCTCCTATACTCCCACATATAAGCATCAAGTACTTTTGCCGGGTATTAGCGTATAGTGGACTACTTCATTGCTTCAGATTCTAATTTTTATGACTGAACCCCCAGGAGATCACAGACCTTCACGACTTGATTCGACATCAAAACTACAAAGAAAGAAAACTAATTGTATTAAAAGCATGGTATTCAGCAGAAACTATTAAATGCAGCACAAAAAATCCAGGAATGTGTATGATTATTCTACGTACGATTTATATGTTTCATGCATAGTGCTCGACAGTTGACAGAGCGTACATTTGATTGAAATGAACCCTTCTCTGTTGCTCCTTTCATCTTGTTTCGAACCTTTAAAAAAGCATAGAAATGTAATGTGGATTCATGCTAACATAAGACGTATTCACATTTTAATCTTTTATTTATTAATTGATTTGTTTACTAGATTATTTTCATTCCTGTTGGTGTGGGGTGACTAAAATACGTTGGTTACATTGATAATCGTACTGCTATTACTACTATAACTACAGCAGCAACAACTACAACAAAAGCTACTACTACTACTACTACAAATACTGCTACGTCTTACCATATTAATATTCTTTGTTGTGTGAAATAAGGAAGATGTGCAAAGTATTGTTGAACTATGTTGAAAACCGTGTTGAGATTTTGATAAACTCTCGCATATATGGGTCAAAATTTTGGTTTCGTGCGTATTCTATGTTTTTCGTCTTGACAAATTAGTAAACTGTGCTAAGTTTCTTTAGATATATTGAAAATTGTGATTTAGCGATATTTTGATCATCCCTCGTACATATGAGTCACATTTTTGTTTCGGACACACTCTATGTTCTTCATCTTGTCAAATTACTATGTTGTGCGAAATTTTGTTGAGATATGTTGAAAACTGTGGATTTGCGATATTTTGACTAACCCTCGTATATATGAGTCGAATTTTGCTTCGGACGTACTTTATGTTCTTCATCTTGCCAAGTGTTGTTCTTCATCTTGTGCAAAGTTTTGTTGAGATATGTTGAAAATTGTGGAGTACAGATATTTTGACCAACCCTCCTATATATGGGCCATTTTTTTTCCTTTCGGACGTACTCTATGTTCTTTATCTTGTCAACATACTAAGTTGTTCGAAATTTTGTTGAAATATGTTGAAAACTGTAGATTTGCGATATTTTAATCAACCCTCGGAAATATGGGTATTTTTTTGTTTCGGGCGTACTCTATGTTCTTCATCTAGTCAAATTACTAAGTTGTGCGAAGTTTTGTTGAGATATGTTGAAAATTGTGAATTTGCGATATTTTGAGTAACCCTCGTATATATGAGTCGAATTTTGTTTTGGACGTACTCTATGTTCTTCGTCAAATCATATTAGGAAGATATATAGAGTTTCGTTGAGATACATTGAAAATTGTGAATTTGCGATATTTTGACAAAACCTCGCATATATGGGATTTTTGTTTTGGGCGTACTCTATGTTCTTGATCATGTCAAATTACTAACTTGGGCAAAGTTTTGTTGAGGTATGTTGAAAATTGTGAATTTGCTATATTTTGACCAACCCTCGTATATATTGGTCAAAATCGTGATTTCGTATATAGTCTATCCCAGTTCAAAAGTTTTTGTTCGATAACCCGTTAGTATTATTAGGTTAGTTGGCAACACTGAACCTCCTGTAACCCGTTACAGGAAGATAAAGACAAAAATGTAATCTGATGACGTAATTCGAGCAGGAACTCTGCTCGAACAGTTCGAGCCCCCGGAAATGTTTCGAGCGTTTGAAATTTTTTCAAGTGCTCGAAACCTATTCACGTTCGAATTGGATTTTTTGACAGTTCCTCTACGTTTCGAGCGTGACTGCTTCGGGCTTCGGATTTCGAGCTCTCGAAATCCGCTCGTTGCACAGCTCTGTTTAACCCGCATAATGCACAAGGCTACAGTTCATCCCCTATTTAACATAGCAGAGATTTCATGGAAGGGTTCTGAAGCCCTTTTTCAACCCTTACAGAGGTTACGGTCTACACCTATTTATAAAAGACTACGGCACTTTTTCCAACCCCTATTTAGCATAGCAGAGAGGCCACGAACCAGCCCCTATTTAACATAGCAGAGATTTGATAAAAGACTACGAAGCCTTATTTAACATAGCAGAGATTATAACAGAAATCTAAAGTCAGTTTCTATACCACACCCTATAACCTAGGAAAAGGCCAAATATATCTTGTAAACGGCTAGACATATTGAAATTTTGTTTTCACATTTGTTATTAGGGAATTCAATACTATTTGTGAAAAAAGTGGTGACCTAGAGGTCAAAGATCAAATAATCGACCTTGTATATTTCGTAAACGGCTCGACATACTCGAATTCTGTTTTCACATTTGGTATAGGGGTATTGAGAGATCAAGGTACTTTTTATTTTATAACCAACTTATAAAAAATAAAAACTATTTTTAGAAATATTTCCTTTTATTCTACTAAAACATTTTATTACACATAAAAGACCACATTCTCTTTTTTTAAAAAAAACAGGAAAAATTACACAGGGCTTCCACCATAGTCTACAATCTAACATAAATTTGAAGTTTTGCGTACACTGCTAACTGAACTAATCTGGTTATTCATCTCCCAACCAACCACACACACACACACGCATGGTTTACGGAGAACTTAATCTCGCACCAGGGACATACACACAAACATGGTTTACGCAGAACTTAATCTCGCGCCAGGAGCTTACACATAACATGGTTTACAGAGAACTTAATCTCACGCCAACGACCTTTGTCATAAACGAATAAAGCATAATATAGCTAACATTAGTGTTGCTGGTTGAGAATTTCTTTACGAAGTCCTGTATTGAATAGCCAGATGCACGACATGCTAAATAGAGAAAACAATAGTGTCCACATAATTGAGATAAATCACCTTGAATGCGTCTATTATTCCACGTATAAAATAAACAGTTTCGTTTTACATACCATATATGATACGGTATATATGGTGGAAGGCAATAACTATCAAAATATTCACCTTGCCTTGAATTAGAAATATAAACAGTAACCCAATGTTCACCGGGCGTATTACTATGATCATTATTTATAATAATGGCTACAGGAAATGTTTTAATAAACGGAGGTAGTTGATGTGCACCATTTACTCCTATAAAATTATTTTTCGGCAAATTCTGTTGTAATCCCTCATAAAGTTCAAGGGTATTCAACATTTTTAATTAATATTTTTTTTCTGGAAATCAATTTCTAGTTCTGAGGAGAATTCACCGTAAATAACAGCTGTTACAAGAGATGGATGGCAGTTCTTGCTTAAAAAGAACCTCTGATCGTACACTTCCCTGTCATCTGGGTGCTAGTATGAAATGCAGCACTAGCACTAGAATAGGGAGTTAAATCAAACTCCAGTAGAGTATAACCATTAGGATATTCGGCAAGTGAAATATCCAAATATCTTGATTAGAATAATAAATACCAGAACCTGTAAATATTGTAGAATATGCTTTTATATATATAGCTTATTATCACAATCTGGCTTTGTGGTCTAGATGGAACAGGAGTTCCGTGAACATACGATGTAAAGAATGACATACTGAAATGCTTAAAATTAAATGGATTTGTCTAATAAGTATCGTTGAAAGCTGTATTAGTAACAAATCCAATAATAATACGTTTAGGCACTATGCCGGACAACAAATCTGGAAGAGTGGTGTCTATATACCCTGCGGTAAAGTCTTTGTCTTCACCTGCACCTTTGTTATCGGGTATTTTACTCTGAATTTAGGATTTTGTAATACTTTATTTTGTGCTATTTTCACCGTGGGCGACACATTAATCTTTTTCACAAACAGTGTTCCATCTGTAATTACAACTTTACACACAGCTCCAGTCTCGCCCACTAGACAAAATACGTGTTTTGCTGGAATCAGCTTAATACGCAACTGTACACCACTCAATAAATATTTTCCTGATTGAAAATATCACCATGAATATAGCCAAGTAATTCAAAGGGCTGACTTAACGCTGTGAGAAGTGAGCGTTGTTTGAAACCCTGATTATTATTATCGGCCGCACTGTCCATATGACCGGCAGTATCTTTAAACCACATTGCGCTCTGAAGATGAGTTGTTTTTACATTGGCATTATAATTTAGTAGTTTTTCAATATTCGATCGAAATGGATATGTATGCGAGGAATAGGAAATTAGTTGCTTATTCAGATATATCTGTACTTCGCTGAACATTGCACTGACAAAATCATCTACAGGACCTATTTTATCAACAGTGGTTAAAACAGAACCATAGGTTTGGTAATTTAACCTCTAATATGTAGCATTGTGTGTTGTAAATCAATATAATCATCACCTTGGCGGGGACTAAAAACTCTATGGGTGCATCATCAGATATTGACGTCACAGGTTTATACGGCTTTGTTTTATTACCAATAATACTCGGTTTCAGCGGGAAGACCCGCAAATAGATCTAATTCTGATTTCGTACACTCACACTGCATTTTTTTTGCTTTTCTGCTATTAATACCCACACCATTTTATTTTTATAATACCTTATTACGAAAATGTAGTTTTACACAAACACTGCCATATTGGAAAGGAAGTGGATTACCCGTGCTATCTCTTAAATCATTAAAAATTTGATCAAACTTTTTACGTTGTACAGGGACATATTGAGGATTTTCACAGATATTCACATTACTAGCAATATACTCTACAATATTTGTATGTATAATACGTAGTAGTGGAGCAACAGTATCGCCTACCAGCTGAGGTTCTATAATATCAACTATAAATATACATGTGTACTGGTAAATCAGGCGGATATCGCGCATGATGGACAAGTGCAACAATATCTTGCTGAATATGATCAAAACCTAGTATTTTGGCTAATTCTGGTGATAGACGAACTTCAACCCACCTTCATCTATTCTTACTCTACTGACCTCATTGCGTTTTACCGAAGCTTTAACTTTTAATTGTAAATTAAATTTATTGCTTTTATTGTTAATTTAAGATAGTATATCATCAACATGATAATAATGGCTGGGTATTACTTTAGTTATGTTCCAGCTGACCTTATCCGTGGCTTGGTAATAAATATTATTAGTATATTTGGGAACATTCTGAAATGAACCTGTATAATATACTTCGACAACAGCTGTTTTCCACACACCTTTCTCCAGCACGAGAGGATGATATAATTTTGTAGTATAACACGATAGAGTATTTTGCGGAAAATATTCCATAGAACTGTTACTGAGGAGTGTGAGGTAAAAACTAGTACGCTGCTTCATAATTAATTAAAAATATTTCTCTTGTTCCTCTCTTCTTTAACACCACTACTTGTTTGCTTATTTTTACGTTTTCCTCCTCCCGAAAACACTTGATTTACATTGTTTTGTTCCTTATTTTTTAAATTACTTTTTGCCTCTTGCCAGCGTGCTTTTAGAGCCTATTCAGCGGGTTTATTACTATTTAGTACGTCTTCGGCTACATTAATACCACCACGTAATAATTCTTTACCAACAGTTTTTGCACCTTGTTTTAATAATGGAAATACAGTACGAAATAAACCACTTTGAACACTACCAATACCATATGCTTGGTATGGTGCCCCTCTATATACATTATAACCACTACCTGCTTGATGCGAATAATATTGGAGATAAGAATCATTCACTTTTTCTGCTATATACACAAATATAGCACTAGTTTATAATGTATTATTATTATTATTACCATCCTTTTTCAGGCACAGAAAAACGTCTGATTTCATTTTATAACCACACACATCTACGTTAACTCTTAACAGTGGACCGTATGGACTCCAACGTTTATGCTCTTTCAAGTGAATATTATAAGATTACTAATTACCTAAATCTAAAGTACAAAATGCACATCTTACAATACCTAATCAAACAAAATAAAAACCACACTCTGCACGTTGATGTGGTGGAACTTTCCATTGCCCCGGTCTTTCCATTGCCCCGGTCTGTTGCTAGCCGTTGGTTAAATAGGATACTGAAATCCATGAATTAAATGAAGCAGGATAACCCATCCACCGAACAAGTATTTGATTACTTTTAGCTTCTAAAATTCCGTCTATTTCGTAAACTTTGGGTAGTGGCACAGCCTGTACGTAAAATGAACCATCAATCACATCACCATTTAAATCCTCTAATACATAAACCAATTTATTTTCCTTATATTGTATTTGTTTTATTTTAAATATTTCCGGAGTCCAATTTTATTTGTAGCCTTTTGCAAAATGTCATTTTGCCTTAGTAATTCACACAGTATCCCCTTCTTTATATTTTTTTGCTTTAACACTAGTACTGGTTGGTTCTTTCACCAATCTATTCCATACTTGTTGAAACGTGTCTTGGTTCACTAGAATTGGTGGTAATTTGTGTGCTGCGTGTGGCCTAGAATTATATCCGTGAGCTAGTCGGGGGAGCACATCTATGTAGCGGTAAATCTTCTTCGCTGTAAAATATTTCCACATTCTTTGCTTCAGGCCGGGATTAAAACGTTCTACGAGGCTTGCCTAAATATTGAAGTTTTTAGTTGTGAAAAAATGAATATGATGCTTTCTTTAAGTACGAATGGAATGGTCTGTTAATAAACTTTGTACTTTTATCTGTTTGTAGCCGCAGATGTTTACGACTGGGTGTAGACGTACATATTTTCTCGAATGGCTTTATAATATTTTCACCAGTTTTACTACGAACAGCCACGGCCCATGCATAGCGACTAAAGATATCAATCACTGTTAAAATGTACCTATACCCATCATTATATTTTTGTAGACTTTGCATATCGTTTAAAGGAGCTTGCCATTGATCGTCACTATTAAACACTATTAAACCGTTTACGTGCTGGTTTATGCAATGTATATGCCGGTTGTTCTTTTAAACATTGTTCCACCCTGTGTAAAGGTATTGATTTCTTTATAGCTTTCAGTAATGTTTGAGCTGTTGAAAACTAGGCAGGGTGTGAAGGGTTATAGTAAATTTTAACTAACTCAACATAGTTTATAGTTGCGCCAATCGAGAGCTCCTTTACGTTTATGTGATGGCTCCGATTCCTCTATCTCCTCCTCTGCTTTTTGGGGAGCAGCAACTGTCAGCTTTCGAATATACTCTATTCGTTGAGGGTTACCAATATACTCTAAGGGTATATTGGATTTTGCTAATAATACGGCAAATGGTTCCCAAACGAATATTTTTCTTAAGACAGCTAACAAAATTACATATTAAATTTACTATATTAGCATCAGGATTGATTTACCATATATATTAACATTACCCTTTGCATTCCATTGAATGTCGGGCTTTTGTTTGAATTTACGTAATAAAGGTCTTGCTGTACGCAGGAAGATTTCGGGGAGGGTATATAGATATTATGTCATCCTCATCCTCTTCGTCATTCTCCTTCTCCTCCTTTCTCCGCACCACCACGTTTCTTACTAGTATTAGTAGTAGTAGCAGTAGTAGTTGTTGCTATTGGTTTTTGAATAATGTGTAAATATTTTTGCAACACCTCTCTATATTGTACCCATTTTTCTTCTACACTCATACTCTTATTATAGAAAATTTCTTTTATCTCGTCATTGAGATTACATATAATTTGATAACAATGTAATTTTTCGGGCGAAATTAAAAGAAGTTTTTTTCGCATTCTGCATTATTTAAACAGACTAGATAGTAAACCTCCAAGAATGGTTGCAAGCAATGCTGTGAAAAAACCACCTTCTTGTACAATTATAGGTTTTTCCTTTTATTTCAGCGTCGGTCCTTTCTTTACCAAATACCTAAGCTGATTTTTATATTTCCGCAATATATTTTTATTTTTTACTTAACGGAACGTTTCCTTGCAATACGTTATAGGAACATTCACGAATAGAACGAATTAATTCGGAATCTGCATTTTCTAACATGTCCTTGCGTGATTTAGGTTTTGCCTTTGTTAAAGTCTTAGTAAGTGTTCATTCTCAAATTAATCATTTTTGCGTCTATTATAGTAAAAAATAGTTGTTAAAATATATAAAATATTGAAGTTAGTATTAGTTTACAGGCACATAAACATAATTGAATGAATCCGAGGCGAAAACCTTTTTTTAAACACACTACACACTAGTATTCTGTTTTAGACCAAACAGTAGGTAACCGTGAGCATTTTGGGTTGCATCTTGATAGGCTTCCTGAATAAAATTTGCGTTACCTGGATACAATTGACGTGCCAGTTAATTAATTTTAGCCTGGTCTGTAGGATTTTTAAAACATATTATATATTGACAATTTAATGAAATATCACGCATACCTCTAGCCTGATGGAATATATTCTGAGTAATAAAAATTACACTTAACTTCCTATGGTGGCTACCTTTGGTGAAAATATCTACAAGACGGTTATTACATTTACGCATTAAATCATCTATAATGATAAGGTGTGGACCTTTCGCTGAAAATTCATCATCCTGAGGCAATCCTTTAAATTTACAGCGTGAGCAGAGAATATTGTATAAGAGTTGCCATTCGTCATAACACCATACTATTTTTTCATTTTTCAGAATAGTGCTGTAGAAATGTTTTTACAAAGTACGTCTTTCCACATCCTGTCGGGCCGGCGACAACACATGTAAATGGATGTTGAAACTCCATATTCTAATCTATTATAAAATAAATTAGTAATATAATAAGACAATGTTATTATTACGATTTTATAATGCCAATACTTCCAGTACAATTTGTTTAGACAAATTAGAACATTCTGGAATAGTATTATTCTGTTCTCAACACTTTTGAGCATATTTGTTTAAGTCTGTACATAACTGTGAACATGTAAATATAAATATTGCCTGTTGAATACATGGCATGTAGAGATGAAGCTTTCTCCACGTATCAAGACAAAAATTTACCTGGACGTTATTGTCATTATCTGATGAACGAATAATACACTGGCGAATATTCTTAAAATTATCCGATAATGATAGCTCATAATTAGCGCTAAGAGAAAATTCTGTGAGTAGTGAGGTTGTTGTAGTCGAATTATAATAGCTGTTAATATATAGAAAATATAATAGAAAATTATACCTCTTTGAGAGAAAAGCGTATAGGATCGTAGTAATTATGTAAACTAATAACTAAAGAAAATGTCCCCGTATTATAATCATATGCAAGACCGACACATTTTAATTTCATTAAGATAATAATAATGATTTAAAATTTGATTATGCATTATTTCTTCTTTTCTATACATGGAATAATAAATACAATACCATAATAACTTATTTAATCTATTTGTTGTCTTTGAAACCGTATGGAACCGTATCATAATTATCAGCGCATTTTTTCTTTTCGTGAACAGCAACTTTTCGTGAACAACAATTTCTGTTCTGGCCTAGAAACGATATTATGATCTTTCAAGCGAGTAATGTTTGTTTCGCTAAACACATGAACAGGTGGAGCGTTGTTAAGTATCATTTCTTTTATTTTTGGAATTATTTTTTTTAGAATTATCATAATTGAGTGTTATTCCTCGTACTTTACACACTTTAGAATTTTCCCCATTATCGGGGTTGTATACTTCAAATCCATAGTTCTTTGGGCCTCCGGAAAAGAACTTTCTAATAAACGCCTCAACACCGTATGCTTGTAATTCGTTAGTAAGTTCACCAAGTTTCACCCGTTTCTAACTTTGGTCCATCTGGTGTCTCCACATAAATTATACTATCCAAATAATTATAGAGCTCCAGACGAGCGTGGGCAGTAGTATAAGCAGCTATTATCACATTTGTATTGGTGTATGGTACAGTCGCGCTATCGAAATACTGCCAATTTAAAATTAACGTGTAATCGTTAATTTGAATATCTTCGTGCACCTCAATATATGGATCGGCAAACTTATTAAAATATTCACCCGGGTCAGATATTATTGATGTTGGACTATAATTTTCTTTCTGACCGAATTTACACCAAACACTATTTAGTGCTAATTTAGCTAAACTCTTACAACCATTATTGACACATATTTTGTCCGGATCCAACTTAATACCCTCTTTATTATAATAGTTGCTTATAAATTCCTGGTTCTTTTCATCATACGTACACCACGCAGGCCAGCAGCTAGACTCTGTTTTTGTTTTCAAGAACTTATTAATATACCCTGTAAACAGACCACCTTCTTTCTTAACGTGATTATATCGTTCACCTTAAAATGCCATGCCTCATCTATTTCTACCAACTTATATCCGTTTTCAATAGTCACTACCCAAGTACCGGTAATGGCACGCTCCTTATCATTATGTGTACAGTTACCCTGATATAATGAATACGCGAATGCTCTGCACAGAGGGAATAATAACTTACCACCAGACCGATATCGTAACACAGGGTGATACAAATCGGTTGGAGGAAGAATAGTACATTTTACTATTCCCTCAATCTGGTCGATGGGCGGACACTCTTTTTCTACATATATATGTGTAGGATGCCCCACGTGATATTTTTAACCTTCTTTCAGAAAGGGTAAAGGGAACATACGTCCAAATATCTAATTCTCCCCCCCCCTTTTCACTTTATAATGTAATTTCAACGCGTTTGTCCATATAGAGCATCACGCAGAGTCATTGGTTCTTTTCTGCATGAGGGGTGGTTTTTAACATACCTCAAGATATTTTCATTATTTTTAATTTGTGTTTCCCATTGACACCCAAACATGGCGTCCACAACATAACCTAATTATTTTAATCTTTTCACTTTAGGAACTGTACTTTCATATTTTATATTCATAGTAGAGCAATGGTTATTGCGGAGTGGTTTATCCCGTCCGGTTCGATAACACATACGACAACCGTGATTAAAACAGCCATCACACTCCCAGACATGTTCTTTTCTGTTCTCCGTATCATTCCAATAGCCATCCACTTTAAAAGTACCTCACACTACATTTTCTTATCCATTACACGTGTGCTCTATTTTTACTCTACTTTCCTTTTCTTCCCACACAAGCCATTGTATTGCTTCGACCGACTGGACATCACTCCATCGATAACCTTTTCTCGGTATAATACCAATGGTTTCCGGTCTCAAATAATTGCGCCTAAACACTAAATTACAAGCGCTGGCCATACTATTTGCTCCAGGAGGGGATTTACCTTTGCCTCAACCTCAAACTGTTGCATAAAACGGAAACAAGGCATTCTTAATATATTTACATCTTGCCGACAGTATTTAATTAGTTCCTCCTGGAAATTAAACGTATAATTCTCCACCAAATTTTTATACCACTCCATAAACTTATCACGTCCATCTTTATGCATAATATCTACGAAATAGAATATATTGGCAAGCAGCGGACCAGAATAATTTTGATTACCCGTGGTGTTAAAAAAGTGCGGAAAATAACCCTTAGTTGAAGGAAGATCAAACGCTTGGGGCATTTTGGCTAATGCCATAGGCAAGAAGTTAAGTGAATCGATAAAACGTAAATTTTTATATTCAATGCTTTTAAGCTGACAACCTCTCATAATTATACAAAATGGGCGTCGTACCCACGGGCGTTGTGCCCAACACATGTAATATTATTAATAGAAGATCGCTTCTCAGCAAGATATTTTAAAAACTGTAGAACACAATCTTTACCCTTGAAGATGTGTTCTCTTACACCACACACAAAACAACTTAAATTTATATTATTTATACCAATACATTTATAACACAGATGTTTTCCTATTAATAGATTGGGTACGTGTCCATACACATTATTTACCCCATCCACTGTTTCATCCTGACGACTCTCAATATCGTAAAATACAACCATAGCTTTTTTCTGACTATAGTTTCCACATTATGCGCTTTTTTCGGTCGCATCAAACATAAATGGTTGTGGGGCATCATGCTACAGCAGTTTACACAACATATTTCCCCGCATATATGAGGGTTACGAACCTTTGTTAATGTATACACCTTTAAGCATAAATAACACTGTTTTCTAGTTTTTCATAAGGTGCCCTTATGATTATTGAATTACACACTACCATAAAATGATCGATTACAGTCATTACATATTATTAAGGATTTCACATCAACACAGGAGGTTTACTCCCACACTGTGAACAACGAGCTTGTTGGGGTTTCACCACCACCAACTCCTTCATATAGAATTAATTGGTCCGACAAATCCCCATACACAGTTATTTTATAATCACTTTGAAATTGGTGAATATCTTCAATTCTACCGCCAGTGGTCCCCGCTTTAACACATAATCTATTTACATCGGTATTCATAAATTTTTTACGTTGAAGATAATATTTATTTTGTTTTTTCTATTATTTTTATTATCGATCAACCCCATAGCCACTACTTTTCATGGGCGAGACAGCGAGTACAGCTATTTTTAATTAAAACTATACCTCTATTTGATTTGATATAATCGCTAATTTCGGATAGTCCCTGTTTCACCCGATTTCCACCTTTAGGCATTTGCACATGATGAAAATTAACCCTAAATAGTTCTTGATTCAGAAATGCAGCCTCAGAGTGTACCACTTTTTCCATAGCATGTAAAACGTTTTAACAGAAATATTCTGTGCCTGCCGAAACGATAACCAAAGTGATCTATGGTAGCCCAGTCATTTCATTAAAAAAAATTCAAACTATATGAGAAATAAGCCAAAGCTGAAAATTGGCACATTTGTTCTACTTGATGTCGCGAACGATACATCAAAAGTCAGCTACTCTCTCATGAGCACTTCATGAAATTTCAGGCGGCTGAATTGCTAGAGAAATTCAAGGAATTGCTGGAATCGCTCTTAATTCTAAACGAATAGTCGTATGGAGTTCAGATAGGGCTCAAATTAAAGAGAAAGGAAAGGGCGATATTTTGATATGTTCATTATTTTAATTCTGCATCATGTGCCCTCGCACAAAGGTATATAACTTTTAAAAACAATTAAATAAGCCATAAATAATCTCTTCGGTATTCTTCTGTGTGCTCTGGAAGGCTGGGTATCGCAGAAATTGCAAAAACTTGATATGAATCTCTTGAAGCAAACTTTTATATTTCCAATGACGTAGATATTGTATATCTAGGACCAGTAGTTACGGAGATATGAACGTTTAAGCGACGTCGACGTCTAAGCTCTTCGTTCTTCACAACTTAGGATTCTCTGTTTCATACCATTAAGCTAAAAGATACGTAATTTCCACGATCGAAGAAATAGTGACAGAAAGCAAACTGATAGTTGCCTTGTTCAACAAAGTTTCAATAATGAAGATTTCAACATTCGAACAATCGACGGTTTTGGCACGTTCGACAGCTTGGGATGCCTGCTGTCGACCATTCCTCCCGAGGAAATAGCGAAAACGTCATTACAACGTATTTTGAAGATCCCTTCAGCTGAAAATATTGCTGTAAAAGGAAAAGTAGATATTAAATGGAACCGCAAGGCTCAACGTTTAGGTCTCACCGACATCGTTATAAAGGATCTTGAACGATGTTCTATCGAGAAACTTTCAAGAGCTGTTTCCTTAGATTTCTTATGGGAGCCAGAGAGTGGAAATCACTTGTCTGCACTCCGTCCTGAAATGATACATGAAGATCATATTAGGTAACAACCATTTCCATGTGAAAGATCACAAGTTGACGCCTACCCTTCATCAATCTGGACCCTTGAAATCTGAGTGCGTTGTACACAGCTATGCAATTTGCTCTCGATATTTGTCACAAGAACCAATAACACTCTTGCTTTATCCCATGTGATCAAACGTTGTATATTAAGTTCGTCGAGATGGTTCCTGGGAAGGGAGTGATTAAAAAATGTGCGTTTGGGAGGATTTCATCTTATCTCCTTCATGGGGGCAATAGGATATATAATGGAAAGTAGTGGCTTAGCTGATCTGTGGAGCGAGGTATATGCTAAAGCCTTAGTAGTTCACATGCTGACTGGACACTAATACGCACGAGCTTTAAGAGCAAAACTTTCTTACTCAGGAGGCCGTACTCCAGCTCCTGTTTTCTCATCTAAAGGATCTTTGCCCAGCCGATATGCAAGAGATACAAACGTTGCATGCAGAATTTATGAAAAATGAAGTTTCTTTTGATGACGTCTGCAAGTCCAACGCTGTCGCGACACTTTCATCTATCTTGAACCTATCATCTAACAGCATGCAACGACCTATCATCTAACAGCCGCACTTCAGAACTAAATGTTAGGCAGGTGAATTTGATTTGTTAGTTTATTAGAGACTGGGAACTGTACCTATACAGCGTATAAAACATGTCTCGTTTACATGCTGCAGGTAACTTAAGTTATGCTAGATGTTCGCATTTGTATGTTCAGGAGATGCAAAATTTGAAGACCAAAATCTCTGCAGAAGAATATGGGAAGTTCGCCGTTCAAGGTTATTTCACGATAAGAAGAAGTGAAAAATTCTGAGTTGTTGCTGATGCTTCGGTAAACTGCGATTCGGCGGAAACTTTGGAGAAAGCCTGTGTAGAGAGAATGATTGGGAATGATTTTGGAAACTTAAAATTGAAGAGATCTGATCGAGTAAAACATATTTCGCACACAGGTACGTGTATTAATGTGCATGAAAATGTGGTCTAAGTAGATACGAATCAATTGTTTATGCGGATATCATGTGTGATGAAAACATATGAAGATCTAAACAAGTATCTATAGTACAAACTAGCCCCACATCCACCGGCACTATTCTGAAAGGCGGAATTAAGAAAAACAGATAAGTCTTCAATCTGTGATCTTTTCACCGCTATTGATGACGATATTAAAGAAATTTTGTCCCATGAATATGAAATTATAGTGGATGGAGGGATGCTGCTTCAGAAAGTTGTTTGGCCAAGTCTAGCTACGTACGAACAAGTTTTTGAATCCTCTATGAGCTATCTGATCACTCACTACATCAAATCATCAATTGCAGTTTTCGACTGTTATGGTGGGGCTGCCACGAAAGAGCAAGAACAAATTCGAAGGCCAAGAAAACGTAGCTGTCCAAGTATTTTAGTTGAAGGTGCAAAAATGGTTACATGTAATCAAGGGGATTTTCTGTCAAACAACTCAAACAAAATGCAGCTAATAAAACAATTGAAAATTCGTCTTGAGAAGGAAAGGATCCACGTGAGGGAAGGCAAGGGAGATGCTGATGTCCTAATAGTTGCTACTGCTTCGTAAAAAGTCGATTGTAATCACAAAGTGGCAGTGGTTGCTTCAGATAGTGACATTCTGGTACTTCTTGTGGACTGGATCCCTAATGGAGCAACCATCAATAGCCATATGCCCAGTGTTGGATCAAATGCAGCTCGATTATACACTATTTCAGATATTCAAAACGGGATTGGTGATATGAAAAACTATATACTGTTTGTGCACGCGGATCAGTGGAAGTGATACGACTTGTGCTGTTTACCTGAAAGGGAAAAGGTGGTTTGAGGTATACTCGAAAAAAACGCGCAACTAAAGAAAACGGTGGATATATTTAATATGATTGACGCAGATTGTGACAGAGTATAAGCAGCGGGAGAGAACTTCCTCATTTAACTTTATAACGGCCGTGGTTTCACATCATTAGACGAATTGAGGGTTTACAAGTACAGAAGATGTGTGGTTAAGATCGCAATAACCACCTCAATTAATTTAGCAAGTCTTCCTCCAACGTCAGCTGCAGCACATCAACATTCACTCCGAGTTTACCACCAAATCCAACAGTGGCTAGGAAATGATCTGGATGCTTCACAATGGGGATGGAAGCTTTTAAATGGCAAGTATACTCCTCAGCCCACCATACTACCATCTGCACCCGACGAGTTACTACACATAATATACTGCAACTGCAACAGAGCTGTAACGAAAGAAGTAACTGCAAATGTAGAAGGACTGTCATCCAGTGCTCCAAAATGTGTGGACGGTGTCATGAAGTGTGTAAAAATAATTTAGTTGACTATGGAGATGATGCAGACGAGATCGAACTTCCCATTTAATGAAGCAAGGTAAGAATATATTTATCTTTAAAAAGTTATTTTTTTACTTAGTACATCACTGAAGCCATGCTTCCTAAGCACTCGTTGTCTTGCGTTGAAGTAACCCAATACCTAATGATGATTATGTTTATATAATGAGGATTGTAAATATATTTGCATCTACAGCTAAAAAATACAGAAACGAGAAAGTGGCGGAGAACATGACGCGACCTACCGGCAGATACAAGCAGGTGCACAGTGGTCATGCGAATTCCGGGAAAGTGCGACGTGTTTTGTTTAAACGTTCATATCTCCGTAACTACTAGTTCTAGATATACCATATCTACGTCATTTGAAAGATAAAAGTTTGCTTCAAACGATTCATATCAAGATTTTGCAATATCTGCGATACCCAGCCTTTCAGAGCACACAGAAGAATACCAAAGAGATTATTTATGGCTTATTTTAGTTGTTTTTAAAAGTTTTATTCCTTTGTGCGAGAGCACATGATGCAGAATTAAAATAATGAAAATATCAAAATAAAGCCCGTTCCTTTCTCTTTCATTTTAGCCCTATTTGAACTCCGTAGGCCTATTCGTTTAGAATTAAGAGCGATTCCTTGCATTTCTCCAGCGCTCCAGCAATTCAGCCGCCTGGAATTCCATGAAGCGCTCATGGGAGAATAGGAGACTTTTGATATGTCGTTCAGGACATCAAATAGAACAAATGTGCCTCTTATCAACTTTGGTTTATTTTTCGCAAGGTTCAAACCTAAAATGACTGGGCTATGGGGTTCGCTCTTATTTCTAAATGTGAGCCCCACTTGATCATTATTATCAATATCTTGCATGAAGTGGGCTAATAACCCTTCAATACCTTTCATAACTCATGTTAAACGGTTTTCATTTTCGGAAGGATTATTAATTTGTACTTCTATTCGTTTACCTTCCCTATTGAATTTTGTATATATTTTACGTTTTTCACTTATAATTTTTATTTTTTATTTATTACGCGCTCCACCTGTTTGTACGTCATTGAACACTTCCATGCATAGAGCAGCAATTTTGTTAAAAATATCAAATTGATCCATTTTAAAATTTATAAGTCACTACTATTACTTTAAATGAACTGGAGTATTTTTTAGCTTTAACAAATTAAAATAAATATAATAAATATTTTATAATTAGACATAACTCAACCAAAAAATATACTCCACTGGACACTGCACAATTCACTCTACGACGGCCGACGACACTGCACACTACACTATCCAGGACGATCTTTCTTCTGCTGGGGCGACAACACTGCGCACTACACTATTCCACGATGATCTTCCTTCTTCACTGGGCACTTCCACGACGATCTTCCTTCTCCGCTGGGCAATCCCACGACGATCTTCCTTCTCCACTGGACACTTCCACGACGATCTTCACTCTTCGGTTGTCAGTAGGCAACTGACGGCGGTACCGCCCCAAAGCTCGGCTTTTATAGATATCGCCAACCAATCAAAATGCAGGATAGAAGGGTGAAAGTAGGTCAAGGTCATACGCAGTGTTTCCCCATGACCTCTTGGTTATTTTCGCAATAAACCTCTCACGAAATCAGGACTTAATAGGTCCAAAGTGCCAACATTTTGAGGGATCATCACCAAATTTGGGAATTAGATAGATTATGACGAAAATCGGCCAGGGGTTTGTAAGGGAAGATTTATCGATTTATCTTTTTCAATATTTTGAGCCGTTTCCAAGATATGCGGGCTAATCTGGTACTATTGCCAAAATTTCGTCGAATCATCACCAAACTTTGGAATTAGATAGATTGTAATGAAAAAACAGCCAGAGGTTTGTAAGGGGACATTTTTCGATTTATTTTTGAGATATTTTGAGCTGTTTACGAAATATTGGGGCTAATGGTCCCTAATTGCCAAATTTTGTCGCATTATCACCAAACTTCGGAATTAAGTAGATTATGAAGAAAATCGATAGCGGAATTATCGTGTTGGGGGTGTTTTTCGATTTTTTTTTTGCAATATTTTGAGCCGTTTCCAAGATATGGGGGCTAATGTGGTCCTATTGCCAAAATTTAGTCGAATCATCACCAAACTTCGGAATTAGGTAAATTATGATGAAAATCGACAAGCGGTTTGGAAGGGGAATTTTTTTAATTTATTTTGCGATATTTTGAGCCGTTTCCCGGATATGGGGCTAATGGTTCCTAATTGCCAAACTTTTGACGAATTATCACCAAACTTCGGAATTAGATAGATTGTGATGATGATAACAAAATTTTAATGTCTAGCCGATAAAAAAGGTGCCGTAGCTTTTTATACATTATCAACAAACACGGCGACACAGCACATCATACAGCCCTGGAAAATCGAGTCCTTGCTATCAGCCAGGTACGGGAAAAATGTGCCATTTTCAAGAAAGTGACGCCAAGTGACAACACTACTACTTACCTATCTTTAGTAATAAGCGCTAGATTTTGGGTTCGTTGCTTTCCTTTGGCAGAGAACTATGGTGTTATAATAAAGTCTTGTCACACTGCGTTGAACGCTGTGAAACACGTGGTATTTTTTTGTTTCAGCTTAGATTCAATAAACAGCAATACAATTTTCCTTAGGTACGAGTCCTATCATAGTAGTTGGTAGTTCTAATAATTTGTAGATAAGTGTAGACATTATTGTAGGTTTCAGTTAATGACCACTTAAGGTAACTGCACTAACTGCTTCATTTGGAAGTGTAATTTAGGTATCGTACGTTACTAGGAATTAAATAAAAGAGGGACTCATGCAGCTAAACATGTCAATAAGTGGCAAAGGCGTTCGAAAGACTAACATGCTTCTCGTGAGTTTCAGTCAGTCTATTTTAAATTGTAGGGTTTGATATCAAGGCAATATTCGCTTGTTGTTTCCTGAATTAAATAAAGAATTCTTGTGGCAAATCGTAATTCCAATTTAAAAGAAGTTTTAGACTCTCCATACTATTTTTCAAATAACTTAGCAAAATAGCAACAATAAGCAGGACGGTGTCTCACATTGTAATGCCTATATTAGTACTTCTTGCACACGTGTTACAGCTGCCGTATTTAAGTGCACGTGCTATTAAAATACATATTAATTTGTAACACTATTTTTACTTTTCTTTCTTTCTTCTTTTTTCCTTTCCTTCTTTAGAAGAGATATTACAAGTAGATACATTTTTAAACACGGACCATTTAAAAGACGGTTGTTACATCCTTGGACAGGTAAACCCGTAGCTAGTATAGTCGAATTTACCTGCACAAAACATATATATATATATATATGTGTGTGTGTCTCGGGTTCGATTCCCGATGGGGGCTAAAAATTGCGGTGTTGACCCAGCATCGTGAGGAACAATTGGGGAGCTGCTGTGAATAAAATACAGTTGCGATCACAGTGAGAGCTTCGGCTCTCCTCTTCCAACCCGTCTGGTCAGCGTGGGAGCAGTAGACCAACTCCTCCCTTCGGGGATAGGCCTCATCCACTAGTGGATTGAATATGGCTGTGATTTATTTATTTATATAACCACCCCGTTGGCCTAGTCGTTAATGTGTAGTGTGTCTGACTAGGGATAGAGGGTTCACGCGTTCGATTCCCGGCACTGCCAAGGATTTTATTTCAAGGGGTGTGGATCTGGAACGGTGCCTACCCAGTATCGTGATGCAATTGGAAAGCTGCTATCAATAAAAAATAGTGGCTATCACGGTGAGAGCTTAGGCTCTCCTCTCCCAACTCGCCTGGTCAGCGTGAGAGCAATAGACCGATCTCCTCCCTCGGAAGTATATATATATATATGTACCTTGGAAGTAAACTATAATATCATACTATCACAGATTTTTTGAACTGAGCATTCATTCAGACTTTTGCAACATAGTGTTGTGTTATCAACCGCTAATTTTTCTTTAAATCTACATAACTATTAGGGTAGATAAAAAAAAAACTTTTTTTAATTTTGATAACGCTTAGAGCGGAAGAAGTGGATCCAGTCGTGACAGTGACTTCACACAAAAAATAAATTGATTTTTTGGACAACTATTTCGGTTGCCACCTCTGTTTCTTCCAGGAAATTTACCTGAGGGTCTACCGAAAATTATAAATAATGCATATTGACTCACATGTGCTAAAAATATAAAATAATAACAATGATACCTAGCAGTATGTCGAACATCCTTTCTTAATCTTGAAATAACATAAACCTTAATTGTTGTAGAATGTGCTATTAATAACATATTTCAGTATACGAATGAGTAATACAAGTGTTAACATTATTTTTTTCGAAGGGTCATTTGAAATCCCCTGGGGGAAAAGAACCCCCAAAACCACGCCTCGCAAAAAACAGTGGTAGCCGCATCGCTCTTAAATTTTCACTGCACTGATAGTTATGCAACTCGCGCAACCAGCTTAAAGCTATTACTTTCAACGCATTTCATTGAGTGAGCTGTGGACAGAACTTTAACAAAAGTGTGTCAGACTCGTAATCTAGTGTTTATTTAGCTATTTGGAGGTACAGAAGCTCCCCAAAATATGCATCTCTTTGCATAATTGGACCTAGAAAGAGGACTTATAAACCCAGAACTCACCACCAGGAGGTGGTTCCATTTCGAATTCCACCCGGCCACCCACCAGTACTAGATTCTTTATCAGAATCGTGTACGCATTACAAGAAATAGCGTAATCAAAGTATCTTAAATGTGAAGAATTTTAAAAAAGATATTCGAGAGAAATTTGTGCGATATGCTGAAAACAGTACTTGACATATATACATGTAAATGTACACGTCCAGCAGTTTCCTGTCCCTTTGATAATGAACAGAAGGTTCCGCGTGGTGAATTAGAAATCTCAATAGACCAGAGAGCATTTCGAAACACGAAAATAAGCAATATTGACATTTCCACAACGAAAATGTCTAGAGAACCCAAAAACGTAAAGTAAAGACGAAGGCTAGATTGAAGAAGTCAGAAAGTACCGATAGGGACGAGAACAAGTTGTTGACTTATCAGATATTTGTTCCAGAACAACCCACAAGTCATGCCCAGACGATTCTATGACGAAAATTGAGGAACCTTGTAGTACCATTGATACAGAATACGATCTAGGACCGTCAAGAGGAAGACAACTTCAAACTTCCCTTCTAGTACCGTATACGGCGTCACTTTAAACAGAAACAGGGCCTCGATAGAGAAGAGCCCTGACTGATTAATTCAGCTGTTCTGCAAGATGCACGGTAGTATTATTGGTGCTAAGCCAGAGATCGTAGACAGGTCTAAAGTTAGAAGAGAAACGGAAAAGCTGGGGAAAGAACTACAGGAACAGGAACATATCCATTTGAAACATTACGCAAAAAAAACACCAGGTACACTGACTGGTTCAGTCACGCTGACTCACAACAGCATGCCGGACAGTGCGGTTGTATGTCAGTACCATAAGAGGCCTCCATACCTACGGAACGAGTGTATATGTGAGTTTCTACATTCTTAACGATACTGGACAAAGGACAAGCAACAATTAAATTTTGAAAAGTGGCTCCAATAACACTTGTGAATGTGTATCAGATGAGCTAGCTGAGATTATGACATTGTTTATTTTAACCTAGAAAATAGAACACTCGTAATTGCGTAGGCGTGTGACGTCATCAAATACAGGTATTCTAATTTCTCAGCTAAAATAAACAATGTCAAAATCTTAGATAGTTTATTTGATACACATTCACAAGTATTATTGGGGCCGCTTTACAAAGTTTCATTGTTACTTGTCATTTGTTCAGTATCTTTAAAACTATGAAAACTCTCTCTCTCTCTGTCTCTCTCTCTCTCTCTCACACACACACACACACACAAACACACACACACACACACTTACCGTAGGTACGGAGGCCCCTTAAACCCGACCAAACACTTAGCTTTTCACAAGGTATGTGATGGAGGTTTACGAGCCTGTGTGGTTTGACATGAGACAAAAGCCTTCATGCGGGAATGGAGCTAGGGATTTATGAAAGATAGTTCTCTTCTCGGAATTTCTACCTCAAGATCTCAGAGAAAACGTTCTATCAGTCATACGAACTATACTCACCCGGAAAATCTGTTCACGTTAATGGACACCCGTGAACGTAAGAACTTTGGCCTGGAGACGAATAATTGCCTAAAAGGCCATAAATAAAATGCAATTCAGTTCTGGAGACGAATAAAAAATATTGCATAGGCAACAGGGCTTCCACGTGAATAGAGATGCTAGTTCAGTTCCAACAATAGAATTCGATGCACTATACTGTAAAAATAGGAGACACAACATTCATCCAAAATATGGAGGCAGCTGAGCTGCCTCCACTTTTCGGATTAACCTACATTCAGCCAGTTTTCGGTTGAACGTTTTACTCCCTGTAAAATTACAACATGCTCATATATGTCTTTTCCAACGTATGTCATTGAAGTAGAACATTTTTGAAAGTAGAAAAGAAATGTTCCTTTAAAAAATTAAAAAAAAAAAGAAAAGAAAAAGGTTAAAGTGGTCGGGTTTCGATTCAGGGTCCAATAACACACTGGTCAGATGCTCTCACCACTTATCTACTTTTTTTTTTTAACTTGGTTTACCCTAAGCGGGCGACTTACTATTAACTCTTACAACTCTTTCAACCTATTTTCCTAACTACGGACAACACAGTTAAAATCACATCCATGCCCGAGGCGGGATTCGAACCCACGATCCTTTGGTTGGCAGTCCAGCGCGCTAGCCAGCTTGACCACCCGGACCGGCAGTCGAAGGCAGTTGGTGTTTATGGCTTTTCGAGTGATATTTATAGCTAGGATTTTACTGCGCAGGAGGTTGGTAAGGCATTCAGTGACAAGCAAGTAACTTTACTCTTGTTATTGGATTACAAAATATCCAACCAAGGCTTAAACTTCATCCACAAAAGTACGTAACCTCAAAACGGCCAGTTTAGCTTACACTTCGATCAGAAAATGACTGAATTTTAAGCGTAAAATAAGTTGGACGTTCACAGACGAAACACTTTGTCCAGTTTCAGCCAATTGTCAGCTAACGTTAAGCCATTACAAAGAAAATGTTAAACTTTAAAATGGAGTTATTGTTACCAGTCTTTCCACTAAAGGGTTTACACTATATCCACATTTAAGAGTAAATACAACAAAAAACGCTAATTTTCGACTTTTGTTTCTCCATAAAGCGGAGTAACTTTCATCCATTTCGTGTTTCCACTTTTTACAGTGATACAATACCTCGAAATAATTGACTGGTTTATCACACCAGTGACTGAACCTCCAACTACCATTGTCTTTCAGACGAAGAAATCGAAGAAAATATAACAACTACTTCATGCAGTAAGGGGACTTCTGGAGATTACCATGCCATACGCAAACTGTGCAGAAAAA
>JAGDQP010002944.1:0-13681 GCA_022664845.1 Lepisma saccharinum
CTATAGAACCTAATAACAACCAGAAATTTATAAAGTATTATGAAAAAATATGTATCATTATTATTTCGTTAAATACCCACTCTAGTTTATCCACTGATGCGGAACTATATGAATGCTTTGTATGGCGCGTATTTATGCTTCAAAATCTCGGACTACAGTATCGAAAGAGCAAAGCCAGGCTAGAGAAATGTAATGTGAGATATTTTTATTACGCTATGCACATTGCCTTTAACACTCCAACGTACTTTCCACTCTTCCACACGCTTTGCAAACATTACATTTCTCCTGTAAATTTTACACATTTAGGGCCCCCAAAGTAAAATTTGTTCATTATTTCTAATGAAACTGATCTGAAATCAGTTATGTATAGCGTGGACCACAAATCACCGTAAGTCATAACTGGTTTCCACAAACGATTGCATTTATTAGCTGAAATTTATCGAACTATTAAGAAAAGTTGATTAACGTTAAAAAAAAAAAACTAAAACAAACATATATTTAATATCTTCAAATCAACACATTACTTTCTCATTCTTCAAATATGGCTTCTAGCCGCACAAACGGTGGATACGTTACATCCAAGCGTACACAAGATGTGCCGTCGATACACACCCTTCATTACGCCCTACGCCGCTCAATTCGGATAGCAACAACGGCGCATCAAACGGTAGAACGGCATAATCAAGGGTACTAAATGGTGGATTCGGATGGACCTTAAGTACTCTTCTATATGGCCAGATGGCAAGATGAAATAAATTAAATGGCTACGTTGTCTGAACAACACAAGTTGTTCAACTTTAAATGCATTATAATTACACTAGTGTTCTAAGTAGTACAATCAATTATTTATTACTTGTATTTTGTATGTTGAGCGAAAGTTTCTATACACCTGCTCAAACAAAGGAAAATTATGCTTTTGTGTGTTGTACTGCCAAATGTCTACCCTTTCCAAGCGGAGGGCCACGTTAAAATAAGAAACTGAAATCTACTCTGACTGGAGATGCCGTATTTTTGTATTGTTGTTAGTAAAACACTAATTATCTTGTTTAAAGCTTTACTCATTTTAATAAAAAATAATTGTATGTAAAATTATTATATGTATGAAATCATAACTCAAACCCCCTTGTTATATACGGTAGTTACCGTATGCCCCAACATCAATAACCAGAGAATTTCATCTTTACAGTTTACTGTGTTTTAAGACTTGTATATTTCTGTTTTATCTTGTTGAAATCTTAGAAATAGAGCAAATTAAGCCACCATTCATAATGCTATAAGGTTTATTAAGAATATTAGTTTGATACCTTAAATGCGGTATAGTACCTTTCCTTTTTCCAACCATTCCCCATCCGGAACCATAGATACTCAAATAGTCATAAATAAATTTAGAAAATCATAATTTCATATACAAACCATTTTCTTCTTTGAAGAATTATATATGTATGCGACACTATCTATAATCCAGCTCTAAGTATATTGTGTTATTCTTAATAAATCAGGAAATAATTATGGACATAGGTATATATTTATTAATATCTATAAATATACTAATTGAATTCTAGAGTTTAACAATAAAACGATTATCGCTCTTACAAAAATTAGCAAAGCAATGGGTTACCATACGTCCGTATTTTGTATGGACAGGCCTATTTTAAAGGTCCTGTCCGTTTCCGTACCGTTCTTTGCAAAAATTAAGTAAAAATCCGTATTTTTTCACTTACTTAGTTGTTGGCTGTTAAACACATACATTTCCACAAATACATATCACACCATTTATAAAAACTTTACGTTGCACAAAAATGGAAATAGTTCCTACAGACAGCATTAAACTGTAGTACAACCTAGTATTTGTTATTATGTAACAATGTCCTACAGTATTTGTTATCTCCAAGTACAAATGTATTGAAACGTACTGACCAGAATATTCTCCGAACTTGGCAACTGAGAAGATACAAATGTGATCAATTAGTATTAAGTGTGTATTTCATGTTGGTGTTCCAAGCAATTGTTTGGAATTTCACTGTATTCAAGTACATTACCTTTAAGCCAATTTTGTCCGTATTTAGTCCGTAAATATTATGGTAACCCTAGTATTAAGGAAGACAAAAATAGCGTTCTAGGACTAAGGTAGCATGAAAATTGATAAAAGATTTGATTTATACTGTTCAGTGTTCAATTTAGGATCGTAGGCGCAATAACATGATCCCAGGGCTTTTAAACGAATGGAAGTTGCTAGGGCCTACAGCTGATTGAAGATACGGCGTTAGATTTAAAACCAGAAAAAGAAACGGAACTTGATAACTGTTTTTAAGATGCTTTTCACTTTCACTTCTTAAAGTCAAAGCAGCTCATACGTATTACGTTTAACAATAACACAATCGAGTAGAAGGAGGATCCTTAAATAACATAATTGAGGAGTTCATGTACAGGGAAAGAAAGGTGATTTCTCGTGAAACGAATTTTAAAGTTTAACACTCATATTTACTCCCATGTATTTAATATTTGTAAAACCTTTGGATTATTTGAGCTTGTGGATTGCAACTTTCTTAGCAGTTAGCTGTCATTATGTAGTACTACTTATTACGACCCTTCTTTTCCTATTCTCCTCAATTACAATCACCTCAGTGTAATTACACCAATAATGTATCAATTTATATAAAACTTTGTTAACAAATTTGGAGTACATTTCAACAATTAAATCGATAAATCAAGTTTCCAGGGAACGTTTGAAATTATTTACGAAACATTCTCGGATATTGTAAGTATCGTGTATACAAATTCATCGATATTCTTTTAATTTAACATAAGTTTATTAATATAAGCTGAGGTTCTTAGAAGCAAAGAGATGCAAGTGTTAATTTTAAAATAAAACAACGATCGAATTTAATTTTTATATATGACATGAAATATCTGTGACACAAAATATTACAAGATATGTATAACTCGATTTTAAATAATAATAATGCTACTTACATTCATTTGCATCTAGGCCCCTCAATTAAGTAATATTCAGGACATCCAGTTCCTTGAGGACAGTCCCCTGTCTTGATTCTTCTGTCTTTGCAACCTTTTAAGCAGACTGGAAATTATTAGATTCAGTGTTAATCAATACAGGTAACCTGAAGTTATATGGAAATTGTAAATACCTTTAACAGTAAAAAAAATATTGTAATCAATATTTTTACTTCAACATGTATTGTTCCTTTTATATATATATATATATATATATATATATATAATACTGCTTGAATCAGTGATTTCGCCAGACATCCCCAAATTCTCGATAACACCCGCCAACTTTAAAATGTTTGTGGTCACAAATCGACAGAAGCCGTGCACAACTGCAGCTCTCATCCTCCCAATATTAAATTTACACCCCGCAAACTGAAAATCCTGGCCTAATTTCTGACGTGAATACTCTAATTGGATGTAACCCTGTTGTCTTTTGTTGTCATTTTCTAACCAAAGGTGTCTGCTTTCATTTTCAGTTAGGAATACGAATGTTTTTGTCATATACTCGTTCCAAGACTGACACTGCAAAAAAGATGAAATATTCACGTAAACATCCAATGGTCCATGTTCCCTACAAAGTAGTCATATCCGCTATTGATACCAGGGGCGGATTAAGGTTTCTGGCGCCCATAGGTACTCTGACGTAAGGCGTCCCCCTCCAACACACATCTATGCAGTTCACATGAAACACAAGCACACCTACAAGACCCATGTTTAAAATATGTACACACCGATGTATAAAAACTCCGTTCATCACATTACATAAAACAAACATTTATGTCGTTGTGAATCCTAGTGTTTATATGTTACATCTTGACATGTTATAATTTGGATGGTAACGTTATCATCGCTATCTTTAAGCATCAACATTTACTGGAAATAGTAAGATATTTGTTACAGAGAAAAACACTTCTTTAGCGTTTGCAAATAAACTAGTAACTAGTTCAAAATATTTCAATCTTAGCAGTTCGCTTTCTATACACTGGAGTTTTGATGGCTACGCCGCACCTTTTCAAGTGAGCTTTGAAATTAACACATTCATCCGAAAAATTGTCATTTAAGTCATCCATGTAAAGGAGAACCAACGTACTCGCTTTTGCTCGAATGGTTTCACAGTCCACACTATCCAGTTCTGCGAGGAAACTGAATGTTTAATTTATCTTATTGTATGCTTTTTTTCTTCTGCACTATTCAGAAATGAATGAATCCACAACTGCGTTAATGTCTCCACACGGAATCGTTCACTTCCTATAAACACACGTTCTCCTCCCTGTTTTTTCATCGGGGGCAGCTTTCCTACTTTTCCTCCGGCCCTTGTCATGCATATATTCCTCGCATCCACTTATCTTCTTCGCTTCCTCTTCGTATGCATCGAATTCCATACGAATAATTTGCAAATATGCTCCCAACCCTGCATTATTTCTGTTGCTTCTCTCACATAAATGTTGCTTGCAGTTTTTTATTGGCTGCATCAGATCGCTCCATGATCATTGCGCATATAGTACATTTCAATGCAGACTCTAAGGGCTGATTTTCAAGAAATCTTGCGTTGCTTGTGATTTGGGTAAGAAGCCAATTGAAACACTTATTACGTAATAAAACAGGTGCTTCAATTGGCTACTCACTCTAATCGCAAGCAACGCAAGCTTCCAAGGAAAGTAGTCCTAATTGTTGTAGCTTTCGCCAGTAATCATCAGCATCACTTCGAGTTTATGGTTTTTCATTTTTGTCACTTGCAATTTCCTCCAACAGTGCTGTACACGCATCTCCACTAGCTGACCAACGAGTTGCTGATAAGTTTTCAGAACAATTGAATCCTGGTTTTAAATGTGTAAGCAGAAACGCCCACCTTCTGTCTGAGGCTGAGAAGATGTTATATAGGTTCTGTAGAATGTAAACGAAAAAACGAAAGAGTGTCACGACAAGACTCAGCAACACAGCGCTGTGCATTGCTGCCATCCGCCATCCTTTGAAAAATTCCAACTCAACAGCACCCCCTGTTTAGTTTTTATTCTGCTGAAGCAGCATTTCTCAACCTTTTTCATGCCGCGACCCCCAAAATTACTTTTCTTGTTTATAATAAGAAAATTTTTGCGATTCACTTTATGTGTGTTGAAGCCTTCAAGAGGCTATTTAATACACCACCAAAAGCATACCTCGCGACCCCCTTGCATACAACTCGCTACCCCCACGTTGACAAACCTGTGCTAGAGATGGAGAGGAAGTTAATATGATGTGCGTACACAGGTAGGCGCTTCACGCTTCAGCAAATGAGACGGTGCTTATTGCCATCAAAACTGCACAACTCTTTTTAAGAATAAAGTGCAAGTGCAGTATTAGATTACTGCTTCATTCTAAAATTATACAATAAGCCTATCAAGTGATTCTTGTGAACGAAGACCGATATTCTCGATAAATGATTTTTTTAAATATATTTTTCTTGGATTTTTGGAAGCAGCCAGAGACATCTTCCGGTGCTCTTCCGCTGATCCGTCGCGGTCTTTTTCATACCTCCTAATTACGGAGGCCATACGTTCCGAATTTTTTGGAACAGTCCCGAATTTTAGGATTGTGTCCCGGTATACCCAAAAAATTATTGGAAGTCCCGAAATTCAACAGAAAATGGCAATATAATTTAATTTGATATGAACATTAAAATAAATAAATTTTACATTTATTTTACTGTACTGTCCTAAGCATTTATGGTTAATAAATGCACGTATTTTTACACCGTGAGGAAAAGAACGATAACTTACCTGGAATACTACAATTAGTCCGAAAAGCAATCTGCCACCTGTTAACCAGTTGTTAAATCCCCCGCTGAGAGAAGTCACCGGTTTTGGAGGGAAATACCTGGGTCACTGTTCGTCTCACGTCATCCTCATTTTGCATTGTTTTGCCGGAAAGGTGGTTTTGCAGGCTGCGAAAAAGACAGTAGTCTGTTGGTGCAAGATGTGGCGAAAACGCCGGGTGGGGGGAAGTTTCTCCCAGCCACATTTCTCGATTTTAACACAGGTCCTTCTTGCCGTGTGTGGGCGCGCCTTATCACCGTGGATAAGTATACCCTTGCGATTAACCAGAGCAGTACATTTCTCCAGCAATGCAGTCGTAGGCGCTAAAGCTGCTGACAGTTGACATCTGCATTAATGGTCTGGTTACGTGACAAGAGCTCAAAATGGATTATGCCACCAAACACTTAAAATCACTTTGCAAAAGTGAAGATCCTGTTTTGGCACAGTTCCTTCGCCCCCCTTTTTTAGGTTCCCACTGTCATTTGCGTGTAATGTTGTGGTAGAGGACCCACGTTTCACCCCCTGTCACAATTCTCTCTAAAAATTACTCACGTCGCTGACGGGTGAGTAGGGAAGTGCAGATGTCAAGTCGTTGCTCCCTCTGTTGAGGCGTTAACGGATGAGGTGCCAATTTTCCGAGTTTCGACACGTACCTAAGGTTTTGAAGATGACGACGAACGGTCGAATGGGTGACATGGAGTTCACTGGCTAGTTCTTCAACAGTTTGCATTGGATTTGCCTTCACCGCTGCTCGTGGCTTATCGGCGAGGCTGGTGCCACCAGACCGAAACCTCTGGAACCACCTCTGGCACTTTTGCATATCCACAGCACCCTGACCATATACGGCATTGATGTTTTGTACACCTGCGCTGGCTGGATATTCCTGGTGAAATTCATACAGCGTAATATGCCGTAAGTGGTCCTCTGACACTGCCGTGATCAAATACAAGCCACTCTTTCAAAACGTGGAGTAGACCGTTCTCCTTCTACGCGCTGCTGCACATAATCAAGTGTCCTCTATGACTCAACTATGGCACGTGCCGTCTACTTCACTATTCGCTCGTCAGATGGCGTCATTGCAGCGGTCATCGAATATACGACATTACTCATGGGATAATCCGGTAGGTTAGTTATAATTAATCATAGTTTTTGTATCGTAAGTAAGTTATTATGACAGTTGAACACCACTAGGGTTGGAAATGTTTAAGTTTTGAAGTTAGTACTATAATTTTCAATGTCCAGTTAGTTTCTAATAAAACTTTTAAGCTATTTATGGTTTGAAAAAAAGTTTTTCTTGGTTGCCCCTCAAACCACCCGCAAAAAAAGGGTATTAGATTCTGGCAAGATCTGTCCCGAATTTTGACTAAGAAAATATAGCCATCGTACCCCTAATGTTTGTTCACATATTGACTTTTTTTGTATTCTTCTCAGTCGGGAAGAGAAATTACATGGTGAGATAAAGAAATCGCATCGTAACAAAAAGAAATCGCATCGTGACAGATAACGACTACGGAGAATGTGGGAGTGCCGTAATGTTATGTTTAGTAAATAAATTCCTGGACAAACAGAGTTGTTTGTGGTCTTGCACTATCATACAGCATAAACCATTGGTCAGAGGCCCAAAAGCCAGGTCTACGGCGCTGGCACTTGATCATAGTGTGACATTCATCTTCTGGCGATAAAGAATAATATCAGCATTGTTTTATCTTTGGTGGTTATCCCTTAACTTTGTTGGAATTTGGAAAACTTGAAATTCTTCACCCAACAATTGCCTCTTCGTTTCTATTCATAGCACGCATGTTTTATCCTGAACAATAATGCTCAACACGAACGTAGGGTTATTCTTAACCTTTTTTAAGATTTCAGAAGCAATGTTTGCTTGGTTGTCTTTCTGTTCTAGGATGATTGCGTGAAGGACAATTCTTGCACGAAGCTTCACTTTTTTCCCTAAACCCTGCCGCGCCCTTCACTCACTTTACCCCACTGAATCCCGAACACAAGATGTTTACAAGGCATTGCATGATGATTGTGCAACACGATTCTGATGTATGCCTTAAAGTTTTTGTAAATTCAGGATAAGATCAGAGTCACTTTTGTAGAGACACAGAGCACACATTATGTGAAAGTTCGGCTTCAACTCCAGCTTTAGACAAGTATAGGACCTTTCGTCCTCCAACATGATATTAAGTGAATCAAATGAACTAGATATTGTTGATTTAATAATATTCTTTTACAAAATCTCTCGTGTATATTTGCCTACCAAGCCCTTGGTATTCCTATCCGAATACAGTCATTCAGGTGTTTTTCAAACACGACAGTATGCTCCCATTATGAATTTAAACGAAACATAATATATGCAAGTAGTGAAAAATTGTGTAAGTAGAAGAAACATTGAGGAACTACACAGGGTAGGAGTCATGTATCCGTCCGCCCAAACAGTAAATGCTCCTCCTACCCTAGTGTGAATTGAGCCATCTCTATTTACCGGAACTCAAAAAATGTTCTCAATTTAGGGTTGCTATTCATCCCAGCTGAATCGAGACCTACGTCCCGATGTACGCAAGCAAGTTAATTAATGTGTTTAACTTTTCTTTTTTTTATTTACACATTTCAAAGATTTTCGTAAATTTGTAGCGTCCCAGATTTTCACTTCTGAAGTATAGCAACCCTATCTCAATTCGATGATTTTTCCGGGCATAACTTTAGTTGGATCCACCAATTTTGATTGCAGTTCTTGTCTTTGTAGAGGTCGTTACTGTGGTAATTCCACATTTAAAACTTATCGACCCTACAATTAGTTTTAGAATAGAGTAGGGTACGAGAGTTGGTGCGGCTTTTCCCCTTCAGGCTAGGGAAGTGAATCAGTCCGGAATGGGAGTTCCACTGGTTTTGTATTGAATGAAAGTATACAGAAGTAGCATTCCTAACTTCTTCGTTATAGGAAGGAAGCTATCGCCATAGTGCAAAGCAGTACAGAATAACGGGTCTTCGTTGTTGAGAATTATCACTTACAGGAGAAATCTCATGAATGATAGACACTGTTCGCAAATCTCAAGATCATTGAGTTCAGTGGGGAACAGCGGACGAATGTTCCTACCCTCCCTCGCGTTACGAGTAGTTGTTGCACCTTTCTTTTACTTTTAACAGGAAGACAAACTGTAAAACTTACATTTATATTCTTTTCCATCTATAACTGTTGGATGAATTTACCTGCTAATTGTGATGAATCCTATCTACTTTTGCAGTCTAACGACACATGTGTAGTTTGATTGGCATATAACGAAGGATTTGGTTAGGTGTTAAGGAATGAAAGGGGTCTGTTTGGAACTAACTTCTAGCTCTTTTACACAGGGAATCTTGAATATATAGTTTGTTTAGTCCCTGCGAAGGCAGTGGTTTCGAACATCCTTCAACGGAAGTGACGCCTGTTGAAAATAGGTCAAGATACTTCCTATGTTAGTTTGGTGCATTGATCCAGTGCCGAGATGCTTTCAACCTGACGAACAGTAGAGAAAGTACTATTTGTGTCCATTATTCGGTTGTAATCTTGAGGGGTAAAGAAGGAGATAAACACGAGAACCAAGGTTAATAAGACCAAGATGAAATCGTTCTATCTTAATTGAATCAACCTTGTGTATAGCCTAGGTTTTCAACCTTTATCATATGGTGCTCCCCTTCGGTAAAAACTCCGAACTCTACTTCCACGACCGAATATCTTTAAGGTGTGTCATTGAAACAATGCGACACATTTTGGGACGTGATTATTCGCACGAAAATAACAAAAAGTTCCTTTCAAGAAATATGCATAGTTTGGAACTACAGGCGCTAAAAGTTTAGCGAATCATCATGACAAATTACATAATATTTTGACAGGTAACGACGTAAGCAGTGTCGTCTTATACAATCACAATTGAAGTGTTACCCAACGAATGTGCTTGAGCAATGCTTCTGATTTAGTAGTGAATTTTAAAGGAGATTTTCTACAAATGCCTTTCATTGTTATGGAAGAGATAATACACTGGAGACAAGCATATATATTTCCTCTCAGCCACGCTTGTCAATCATAAACTTAGATCCATTCGTCAGGTACAACTTGATTATCATTTGCTGAACCTACACGACTTACATCATTGCTTATAGAGATATTAAGTCATTTGTAACGAGCATCAGTAGGTCCGAAACCACACGTTTCTAAATTTCTTGAATATACATTCAAGATCGGGTATGCTGATTTGGCTGCGAATCATCACTAGGGACGAAATGTGAGTATTTATGCGATACCCCAACACTAGTGACCAGTGGCTTCGACCAACCCAGTGATAGCCAAAAGCATTGCAAAATAGTGTCTGATGTTCGGGCTATATGGCAGATGAACTACAGCGCATCCATATTATTTTGCGCCAGCAATATCCGCGATGGTTGACAGAAGGTGAATTCTTGTCTAAGAGGACGACCTAGTCATGTATCCATAGTTGTCCACCATAACTTTTACAACAGAAAGGAATTAGTACATCGGTAGTCTCTGGACACTGCACCCTCGGACTATCAACCCTTTCCATGTATTTGTTCTCCTCAGGAACAGAGTATTCAATAATATGAAGGAAGTTGAAAACATGGTCCGAAACTATTTGTCTTTCTAACCAACACTGTGGTGTCAGCACTTCATTGTGAGTATAAGCTGAGCGTTGGCAAAGAGTCACAAAAACGAATTGCTTATACAGCAGTGTGTGTAATGAACATAGGTACTCTTCAATATTTGCATCCAAAACAGTACAAGTTTCTACTTACTCTGATACTTTGCATAACCATATTTCCTGTAAGAAGTAATCAAGATAACAAACTTCGACGTTGTGTTTTGGAGGTCAAAATGACGAAAAAATGTCACTCCTATTGACGTTGAATCTACGTCGAAAGTGGAGGTGAAATTAACGTGAAAAGAAAGTCCAAAGTAAGATAAAATGACGTTATTATAACGTTGATAAGGCGTGAAAATAACATCAAAATATGGTCTTATTTACGTGATTTTAACGTAAAAAATGATTACGTGGAAAAACATGTGTTTTTGTCAAGAACTTGTTTGAAATTTGGTTGCAATGACGTTGTTTCTACGTCTTTTCGCCTTCGTCGATTGTCAACAATTTCAACCAACGACGTCATTTCCATGCAAATGACCAATTTTTGACATCGTAAATTTCACCTACGACGTCGATTCGACGATAGCGACAAATTCTCGTCCCTTTGCCGGCTGGGGGAGCGAGGGCTCAAGTCCCTCTCACATTGGTCATTCTCTCCTATGTTTTTCTCAGTCTCACAATGCTAATGTGAGTCTGGTACCTTTAGTAGATCTTAGCCCCTAACTTCACCAACAGGGTCTCAGGAAAAGTGCTAACTAGGCAACATCATTACTCCAACATATGAATAACTTAAGACCACATTTGAAGTTTAAATTTAGAAGCAATTAGAGCTTATTTCAACGATCTATTTCTCGATTACAAATATTTTAAACTTGCTTCGGAACGCATATGTAATTTTATACTAACAGTACTATAAAGAATTGAGGAGTTCGCTGGAAGAACGGCTAAACTCGATTTAAGTAGTTTTTCCGTCGCGTAGATCTCCACGTATAAGAATATATAAATTCTAGCTGATTTGCTCGCCTGTTAGCGCAGAGTCCAGAGGTTTTTCGCCCTCTTACCCCCATCTCTGCGGGGTATCGAACCAAAAAATTAGGATAACAGTTGGTAATGAATTGAAAGGATTTTTTTTTTCATATTTGCCCACTTGAAGGTAGTTAACTCGGCAAACTGCATTGTGGTGTGGGTTACTCACTCTGTATTGAGATATCTGACAATCATGGTCTATTAATTGATTGAACCGACACTGCCGTTCTTCCTTTTTGGGGGGGAGGGGGCTCTCAGCCTTTTAATCTTGTAGTTAATCCTTCTAGGCCCTAAGGAATATAAATGTGCCAAATTTCGTTCGAATCCGTCAAGGGGTGTAGATTTGTATGGTGTTCAAACAAACACACGAATACCTTGACATTGAATTTTATATACTGAATGAATGTAATAAACTTCGGGAGGTGATTCTTGAGATCAAAACAAGAAAAAAATATGTCATATGGCATATTCTCGAATTCCGCTTTCCCCCATCTTCGGCCGTCTCTACCTCTGAAAGGATGGAAAACTTTTCAGCTTGTATTCCTAGGACCTCCTTCTTGAATTTGAATTTTGAGTTTCATTTATGGTCTTCAGGCGCGTAAGGCTCAGGCCGGCCCTTCCTTCCTGTTTTGATCTCAGGAATCACATCCTGAAGTTTGTCCACATCTTTCTGTTCAATTACAATTGTCAACAGCCGATTTTGGATTCCAAGTTGGCTACAATGTATCTATTACACGAAGCAGACTTCGAGAATATGCAAGAGGACTTTTTTGTTTTGATCTCAGGACCTCCCGAAGTTTGTTACATTAATTAAGTTACACCCTGTATATAGAAGAAGATAAGTGCGAACAAATAGTGTACTGCAGGCAGGTGAAATAAACAAACGCTGACGCACAAACTTTTCTTCCGTAGAATTGCTAGTAATCCTCAGGTATTCAGATACTTTGAATGGTGTGGAAACCTTTGCAGAACTTCAATACTATTGGCTGGCAACACTAACATCTTAGATGTTTTGGATGGATAGGTGGGGACTGTCACCTGGTTCCTTACGTAGGATGTCGAACAGTGCTAATGTTAGTTTGGTGGGGATATGTGAAACAGTATCTTCCAGAAGCTTTGAAAAACTTAATCTGGAATTAAGTTTGGCACCACTAACTACTGGAGTGCATGGAGGGGATCTCTTCCCTACTATCTCCTTGTATTATGTAGAAGGATAATTTTACAAACTTTGGTGAAGGTCCTTTTAACAGTATAGAAGCTATTTTGATAGTGTATTTTATCATAAGGTGGCTATATTGAAAACTGAAGGTGCTTGGGTATCAACCCTAACAGTCCTTGTTCTGGGATGCTCAAGAAAATTCGTTCCAAGTTTGGTGCGAATACTCCGTCCAGAAATTCCTTCTATGGAAAAACGGCTTAATTTCTGTGGTTAATTATTATATTATATTAACATCAGGGATTCAGGCTTCCCTGTGATTCAGACAGTGCTTACGTAGGGATACCAGCAACATAATTTCATATTATGCCAAAACGACAACAGTCACAGGAAATCTGGTAATAGCTTATGTAAAATTCTCGAACCTGATTTCTGATAACTACGTTTTTCGAGTTAACCCGTTCCTCCAGCGAACTCCTCAATTACAGCTACAATATGTACTTGAACTAACAAAATTCTATATCGGAAATGGAACAATTTTAATAAACAGAAATAACTAACGCAGTATTTATAGTCTGCCGTTTCACAGTAACAACTTATTTTCCTTGTTTCAAAATTAAGAATTTCAGAAAATGAACGCAAGAAGGTCAGTGACAGCTCTTCTTGCGTTCATTGTCAAAATTAACATAATTAACCCAGTAGAACAAAGTAAAGGTAGGTAGTTATAACGAACAAAAAAGATTCACTATCATGCTCCTTTCTTCATAAACCTTCATCACATTCAATTATCTTACAAACGGTTCAACATCGGTCAACAACCCACTACAGTATAAATTAGTTATAATTTACAACTTATGTAAAGAAATTACTAAATTTTTCTGATCTCAAAACCCAAAATATTTTCATTCTCAGGATTCCTGTTTGTCCCAAACACACTGATATCATCAGAAAGATGAGCCTCGAGCAATTCAAGAGGAGAACCGATCATATCACAAATATGAGCCTTGATGAATTCAAGAGGATCACCAATCATATCACAAATATGAGCCTTGATGAATTCA
>JAGDQP010002944.1:14979-37026 GCA_022664845.1 Lepisma saccharinum
ATATATATATATATATATATTAAATTACACGAAAAGTAGACAGTAGTCGAGCTTAAAGCCTGCAGTTGGGAAGGGGCTAAGGATGTCCGGTTTCCCTTTGAATGTTCCTTGGTCTCAAATAAAATTTGCATTTATGTCTGTTAATAATTAATAATATATCAATTCATGAGTTCATGACTCGTCCACAGAGCTCCAATAGGTGACGACGAGCATTTTTAGCGGCAGGCAGCAGAACTTAAGGGTGAGTATGGCTGGAAAGTGTTCATCTCAGAAGCACTATAGATACGGTGCCCATACGTCCCTAATTTTATGGGAAAGTTCCGAATGTTTGGGCTGTGTCCCTAAAAAAAAAACAGTCCCGACTCTCATTAAGAAAAAAGCAATATATATATTTTAAAAATGCAGTGTTGGATTCCGGCAAGCCCTGACCCGAATTTTGAATAGAAAATATGGCCATTGTAGCTATAGATAAAGGCAATGATTCAATAAGGGCAAGTTGCTTCAAAATCTTCAGTGTTAGACATATTAGTGTTTTATTGTGAACTGATTTGAGAGAACGACAGCAGAGTTCCTTCGCACCTCATCTAAAGGAAACAGAAGAGCGTTAATTTAAATACTAAATTAGAAGTTAGAAGTGTGTAGGTTGATGATGAATGAGGCTGTGATATCGATTAAGTAGTCGCTCAGAATCATACCACTAAGGTAAAAGGTAACCAATAAAGTTCTTGCCGTTTTTGATGTCACTGATATGGAAATAAGTATTTTAGGTGCTGGAAAAACGATTGGGATGGGAGTGGGAATATTGACCGTGATCTCACAGCATTCATAGCTCGAGTAGTTGCAAAGAAAAATTGGGTTTCTAGTATATCTTTAAGGTGAGCTTGTCCGCAGCCAAATCAAGTCGCCGAATACAACAAGACTTTGGGGATAATATTTTGTGAATGAACATACCGCCAGGAAATCGTTCCAGAAATTCAGGTCGAGAGATTTGTCCCTGTGCGATGAATTTTGCAGTGGGTGCACACAGGCCCTGAAGGCTTCCTGAGAGTAGTACAGTAGCTTCCCGAATGTTTCCAGGTTTCTCATGAAACAGGCTTTACCTGCATCACATAGGATAGGCATACAAGTTGAGCAAGTGGGTACCCCATACACTGTCAGAAGCCAACAAGGACCAACTAGTGGTGCCCTGTTTGTCGTTGCTTTCTCGGCACAGCAACCATATTCGATCGAGTGTTCACCAGGGGCGAAAATTGGGTCCTGTACTAGACTCCCAAGCGTGCAAGATATTTATTGTCACCGCGGGACACTGTGCCTCACACCACATGAAAAAGCATGGATTTATAAATGGGTCCACTGGGTCCGGGTCCAGATGGCCAAATATTGGGGCGTAATGATTATTAACTACTACCATTCATTATGAGAGATTACATGCTATAACGGAGTCCGACAAAATACCGTTGATTGTAACAGAGTGTGCAACAAAAGCGCCACTGTCAAAATAGTTCTAAACAGAACTGCGTATGTCAAATAAGTGCCAGGCATGTGCCGTTGTTGTCTCCTTTCTAGTCTTCAGCAGTCAGTACTGTGAAATCGTACTGTCCGACGATCTGACTTTCGACAACTCAGGAAATTATTAGATCTGAGAAGATGGTTGAGCTGTCGTTTTAAAGGCCTCGACGAGGTGAGCTCAAACTCGTATCATTCATCCGGATCTCAGGGACGGGTCTGGAAGTACGGGGGTGGAATGTGAAATTTTTAACTCAGTAACTATTGGACAAAATATTGGAAACATTTGTGTAGATCGGAACATTTTGTATTAATACGGTGTTAGTCCACCTTAAGCACGCAATGTAGATTGAATTCTCAACGAAATAGACCTATGCAAGTCCTGAATGTTAGTGAGTGGAATTTGAAGCTATTCTTGTAGAAACGAACGAGGTGGAAATCGACGCCGAACTCTGGTTTTTAAAAACAACCCACAGAGGCTCGATGATATTCAGGTCTGGGGACTGCGCTTGACAGGAAGATGTTGAACCTCATCAACATGCTCTTGAAACCACTGTTGAATTCGGGTATTATCATCCTGGAATATTGCATTCCCGTCTGGAAATAAAGTTTGCACAATTGCGTGGACCTGGTTTATCAAGAGTTCTCTGTAGACTACTCCAGTTTACCGAATCGTGTAATGTGACAAGGAGGACTGCCGAATTCCATGATATAGCGCCCCAGACCATAACAGAGTCGCCAACATGTTTGATAGTCAGTTGCAGACAGTCCATATCGTATGCTTCAGAGGATGTTCGCCAGACAAACACGCGTTCAGTGGTGAGGAAAAGGGTAAAAGGTGACTCGTCCGACCACACGTTGCCAGTCCTCCAACGTCCGGTTTTTGTGGGCATTGCACCATGCATGTCGCCTTTGAACATTTTTGTCTGTTATTACAGGCTTCAGAATAGCAACGCGCCCATGGATAGCCATTTTGTTCAGTTCCTACTTCACTGTCTTGAATGACACTGGTGTATTTATTTCCAGATTAACTTCTGTCCCCACTCCGCCGTTGTTTCCTTTTACGACGTCACACTCCGCTTCAAGCCCCGGCGGTCTCTATCCTACAGCGTCGTCTTCCGGCCACTATTGTCCTTCGCTGACACACCAATCATCTTTTAAGGTGCACTGTGTATGCGGTGGTGACTTTTCAGAGCGTACCTTGTGTTCCACCGCATAACGTCGCTGTTTTGTTCACAGATGCTCCAACTAGACGGGCAACCACAATTAGACTTCTTTGAAACTGCGTCAAGTCGGACATACTGGTCACTCACCACGCGTGAACAACGTCCACAGTCACACTACCTCCATCCACGATTAGTGCACAGTCCATCCTACCTGCAACAAATAAGAAATGATTGATTTACACAGTGCTCAGTGTTACCAAGCACAGTTAGAATGTGTCCCACTCTTGACAAGTGTTTCCATTATTTTGTCCAATTCCTGTCCTAGGGCTATCAAGATGTGTAAGGTCTCATTGAAAAGGTCTCAGCGAGGCGAGCTTAAACTCATATAGATATTACAGATTACAGGGACAGTTCCCGAGATACGGGCGACAATCTTTAACTCAGGAACTACTAGGGGTAGGAAGGTGGTTGAAGTGACGCCGGAAAGATATCAGCAAGGCGAGTTCAAAGTCGTATAGATAATCAAGATCATAGGGGCGAGTCCCGAGAAAGGGGGATGGCAATTCTCAGTAAAGCAACTACTAGGATATCTGAAGGGGTTTGAGAAGCAGTTGAAAAGGTCTCGGTGAGACGAATTAAAACCCATAAATATCACCAGATTATAAGGCGGGTCTCGAGATGCGAACTGGGTGCAATTTGTCATGAGCTACTAGGGATAGGAACGTGTTTCAGGTGTCGTTGGAAACCTCTCGCGGCAAATTTTCCAACGAAGCACTGATCATCCTAATGCAATGTTTGCCGCAGTAGAAACAATCTTCTTCTCTTTATCCGTCTTTTCCCACCTACGTGGGAATTTTAATTTTAATTTTATTTGTAGCCTTGGGACATCTAAGGCTTAGGCAGGGATAAGGGAGAGGAAAGGATTTGGGAAGTTGTCGACCAGGGCCTATGTTGAAGGTGCCATCTGGGCATTTGCCTGGAGTGACTGAGGAAAAACCTTGGTAAAAGCTTCAGTCCGGATGGTCGGCCGCTGCGATCAAACCCATGACCTCCAAAACGCTACGCCAACACTCTACCAGTGAACTACGGCGACTCGGTACCTATGTGAGATCGACATTTCTGATTAGTCTTCTCCGCAAATCCCTGTCTTGAACTTCTTTCCCTCACAGACCTTTCACCCCGAGACCATTTTTAACCCTTTTCATCCATTTCCTTATTGACTTTCCTCTACCTTTCTTGACCTTCATTTTATTGCCACCACTCTTCTGACTACCTAGTCGTTTGTTCTACTCATCACATGTACATACAACTGCAGTCTTCTTTCTCTTAGATATCTGTACATCCTTGGCTATTTTGTTTTTCTTACTCTCACATTTCTTACAATACTCTGTCTCTTCTTGTTATTCCACACATCCAGCGTAGCACTTACATTTCGGTAACATGTAATCTCTTTTTCTTATGCTTTTCTTATTGGCCATGTTTCTGCTCCGTACATCATTGCTGGTCTAACCACTGTTTTGTAAATCATCCCTTTATTCTTTAAACTCTGTGAATATTTTTCATTCAAAATCAGTTTTTGGTAACGCAAAAGCACAAAGAGAGAGCAACGTTAATTAGGGTATAATTACAATACTTCTAGCTTTTATCGTGCAATGTATTTGAAATAACTATAAAGATTTTCCTGGAACATTGTCATCTATGAACAATAAAGGATACAAACACGCACTTCCTGTTTAAAGCACTGAACGATAGATATACGGTACGTTTTAGTTTGTTTGTCGTATATAGATATCTCGTGCAGTCAAGAATATAGTCCCCATTATAATTTAAGAGGTGTAGTTTTATAAAAATCAAGGCTTTAAAAGATATGGCATTCTTCTTAAGCGTCCATACGCATTGTTTCTTTCTATCATTGTTAAATGGCTTTAACACAAAACAAATCTAAGTACAACAATTATTTAAAATTTTGTGTTGGCAAATCCATCTCTAAACCAGGCAAGATCTTGACATCCTTGTTTATTCTTGTTTCCACTTTGGATATATTTGGAAGAGTGATAATCGTATTAAGGCTAAGCTCTTCAATTTAATGATGGATACCTAATATGTCAAATACGGTTGTAAAAAGAAGCCCATGGGACAAAATAACTGCTCCTAAGTTTCTGCTGTGATCATTCGTTTCATAAAACGTCGTAAAAGATGAGAGATCTTAATGTCGCACGTGTTCTATGCTTTAGCAGCTGTTGTAACGAAAAGGTGGTTTTGTACGATACTTCGGTGTCACCATCCTATATATGTACTTCTAAGAATAAAAATGATTTGTAATGGTCTAATGTGTTTTTGCTTCCTAGTCATTTAGATCACGTAAATATTATAATTCAAAACTGATAAAATAGTTACGTTAAAATCGAATAACTTTGGGAGCAAAATACATGATATCATTTACTACTTAATGCATGCCTTTATTATTTGTCCATATTTTCTAATTACCGTCCTTGGAGGAACTGTGTATCAGTTTGTCATGATAAGTATCAAAGTGCAAGTGCTCAAGGGTTTCCAAAGTTATAGTGCTGCCAAAGTTATCCCATGTGCCAAAGCTAACTCATTCTAAGGTATACAATTTAAAAGTGCATATGCTCTCCTTCCGAAAATTTCATACATTAATAAGTAAATGTAATGAAAACTAAGTAATTTTAAGAAGTTTCAAATGGTAATCGTTGTGTTGAAACAATAGCTTGAAACTTAAAAATGGTTCCGAATTCATAAACGTTTATTGAATGGGCTCACCATATCAATCGTGTCTATCAGGTCAAATCGTGTACCAGATCTAGGCGTGGGATTCGGCATGACACGGTGATCCGGTTCAGACGTGGTAATTCGGAGGACAAAGAAGAGTCTTTAACGGTTCTTCTTGCGTTTGAGCAGTATTTCTTTCAGGGGTGACCAGTAACTTACATATTTTTACAGCATATATCAAATGTTTTTTTTTCTTGTGTGTTGCAATCATTGACATGTATTGTATAAATTTAGATTCTATTTTAATAGGATAAAATAACTTTAGAAAACTAAATCATACCAAAGCCTAAATTGTAAAATATTTATATTGGCAGAGATTCGCCCGAAATCCTTACTTAAACAAAGTAATGGCAGAGAGCCAACAGAAATGCAGTCCTTTAGAGAGCAAACTGACCTTTTCTTTCACACCATATAAGATTTGCATTTAGGATCATAGTTTTTGGAGACATCATTTCCAGATAGACACCTTTCCTCAATCCTCTAGTGATTTGAAACGGGAGCATTTTTAATGTTGTGTTCCCTCATGTATTATACCGTTTAAATGTGCATTTACCTAATTCTAATTTTCCTATTTCGTGCTTTTGTATGATGTTCTACGATTAGGCCGTAGAACAAAGTTGTGTTTTTCCAATAGCGTAACTGGAAATACGACTTCGTCCTCCCTACGCTTGCCGACTGTGTCAGTGATGAAACCGGAGCACAATGGAGAATAACGGTATCATAGTGGTGCCGGAGTTGAAGAACCAGAGGTATTAATTTAAGATATTTATAATACGAAGACAGTTTGTGAAATATTGATGTAATTAAATGTTTATGTAAGTTGAAGTAATTAAGTACAAAATACGCTCTTGGTAAATTTATTATTAAAAAATTAAACACATGATTTTCAGAAAACTATAATAACGTCGTCGGTATGAAAAGTATTTTTTTACTGTCTGTCTTGTAATGGAAATTAAATTTATCCTTAAAGTTAAATATTGTATTTTGTACAGAAGCACTACTCTTTCAAAACAAATTTCAAGTGACTTGAAACCACTCTTTGTCGCTTACATCCATTTGTCAGATAATACAAAATTTGAATGTGGCACTTACGCCACAGTTGTTTTCTGTACAGAAGAAACTAATCAAGATAGAGCTACGCCTGTTTGTCAGATGAAAGATTAACATATTATAAGTCATTAGGCAAAATGTCTCAAATTTTCCAACTTTGGCGCTTACACCCCTTTGTCATATCGACGACGATAACTCTATTTCTTTAGAGAAAATTTATTTATTACATACCAAAATATTTGGAAAGAGATAATAGTTCTGCCAATAAAATATATGATTATCATTCTTTCATTTTTTTAAATTTGTGTAGCAGAGAGAAAGAAAGAGAGAGAGAGGGAGAATGGTGCAATTGAACTAAGAAAACAAGAACAGTTTTTGATACTCTATGCACTGATATAAGAAACATAACCAATTAATATCATAGTAGCACAAGTTGACATCACGTTCGTATTATAGTTTACGAAATTAACTTATATTTAAGAGCCAAGATAAATATTGTGTATTATTAACTTTCCATATATGGTTTAAGTTTTGTCCGGACAGAAGACATTATTCCTGGTTCGTCCTTGTCAAAAGCCCTAGAACTCCTTGCAAGAAACATATTAGGGACTTATTCTAGGGCCATTCTAGGAATATCCGCCATATGCAATTTTAGCAAATTCTTTCCCCATGTAAGAATCAAACACCAACTCTGCAGAACAGTCTTGCCACATTTTTAAATAAGAGATTCTCTACAAACTACGTGAAAGATCTCTTAGGAGGGTAAATTTCCTACCCTCTTCCCATTTCTGAGAAGATATTAAAGTTGAACTTTCAGGCGACCCCTTCTGACATGTTTCCTGGTTTTTCAATTAGGGTAACTTACTTTTCATCTATTTAAATTGTGCCTGTAGGTCCTCTTGGGCACTTGGCCCCCTTAACCCGGGGCCCGCGTCATTATAGTTACGTCACTGTGTTTTCCAAATTCAGCAATAACTGGTTCTATTAAATCTTTCTATATAAACATTCTGATAAATAACATACCTGGTACCGGTATACATACGCTGCATTAAAATTACTCATAAAAATATATTTTTACCGGAAAGAGTTATTTGAACCTATTCCTAGTTTCGAATAAGAAAACATCAGGCAGAGAACAAAAGCAGGATCTTTCAAGAAGGGCTTTCACTTTTTACATATTTCAAAAGTTTGATCTATGACATAAGGTTGAATTTAAAAATAAAACATTTTCATATTATCATAGTAATTTTACAGATACATTTTTGCGCTGGTCGGAATTTGATTTCTGAACACTGGAACGCTAGGCCATTATGCTACGATTTCAGCTGACTCCTGTGACCTTTTTTTTCTTCATATAAGGCAAACGAGAGAGCCAGCCGTGACATGGAATAAAATTTCCACCCACCGATAATTTTAGTCGGATCCGCTTGATCCGAATAATAAGTGATAAAACTTTAAATTTAAAAATCAGAACTTTCCAAATTTGACACATTACAAATAAAATTATGCGCCTCTCGAAGATTGATCACTTGCCAGGCAGGGCATAATGCATTACGCTACGAACTCAGCTGTCCCTGATGAACAGTTTTCTTTGCAAAAGGCAAATCGGGGGTCGTGTTATTAAATAGTTGATGTATGTTCTTATTATTTTCTCAATCAACCTCTCATATTTCTTTGTTGTTTTCGTTATCAGCTACTCTAGTTCCGATTGTCACAGAAGGGACGAAATCCTTGAAGACTATCTCACCAGTTCACATAGTTAACATTCAGCATTATTAAGATAAGAAAGTTTCTAGTATCTCAGAACCAATGATTACTCTCAGTACTTGCCTCAGCACGCCTTCCAGTATTGTAATGTGATTCTGCATTTCTGTTTGCCAATCTATACTGTAATAAGTACGCGTTGAGATGGTAGTTATTTTAAAGATTTTACATTAATTAGATTTGAATTATTGAATAGAAATAATACTGATGCACGACTCATATGCAAGATAGCTAAAGTATTATCAGGTAGGCCCTTAACGTTACGCGCGCTGATGTTCAACTGTGGACTTGCCTTCAATGACGTAACGGTTTGGACACCTGTGTGTGGTTTCTTTGTCTGCGTGGACGCTTTTCTATTAACTTAAATAAATTTATTTCGTGTATATATGTGTGTTATATATTTTATTGTGTGTACATAAATTGTACAATGTACATGTGCTTAAATGATGAATAATCACAACAATTGTGCAATTGCAAACTGTAAAAATACAGAACTTAACAATAAAGATGTTAGATGTCGTGCTTTATCCAAAGATGAAAACACGAGGAAGAAGTGGATCTTGTTATTCTGTGTTTGATTTCACTTTGAGAAAGTGTTTATCATTACGTGTTTTATACATTTTGTACGTATCATCTTCTTTTGTGTGATTTGTTTAATCTTAAAAAAATGCTTACAAATACTCTATGTATTTTGAATGTATTATTAAAGTTAAACAGTTTAGCATCATTATGTAAAATTATAGTAACAAATTGTAACTAACGCATTTATATCATTACATCTAAGTTACTATACAACGTTAATATAAATGCACTACCACCGACCTTTGATGCTCGTCTTAAATGAACAGAAGATAAAAAAATACCGATAGCTCATTGTTTTCTATTTCCTCTTCATTCACATGAAAATTGAAATAGAATTGAAATCTCAGAGATAGTGTTTTCGAGAAGGGCGAAAGCCGTAGTGCTGTTACCGCCCATAAAATTTATTATCTTATCTGTTTTTATATTGGTGTTTTACTGAGATTACTTTCTTTGACAAAATCTATATGGCCATAACTAAAAGTGGCCGAGCAAAGCCCGAAATATAGAGTTGTAATATTCAATATTTCGTACATTAGCCGATTCTGCTGGCTAGAGCTAGAAATTGGCATTTCATTTTGCGAAGTGACTACATTTCGAAACATATATATATATTGTTACACACACACACACACACACACACACACACACACACACATATATATATATATATATATATATATATATGTAACACTAAGTTTTCTTGTTACGAAAAACACACATGTGAGAGCACGTAGTTTGCAGCGTGACATTCTACGGACTAGTACCAGTATGTTGACTAGAATACAGTGGTGCAAACTTCGGGAGGGAATCATTTGCATCAAAACAAGAAAATGTTCCTTTGAAGAAATTTCGCAAACATGTATAGTTTTTGAGCTACAACTCAGAGTCATGGCGACAACGTCGCAAATGACGTATTATCTACAGAAATATTGTAATTTGTGTCGGTTTGGCAAACCGCAATTGACATAGTACACAATAAATTATTTAAGCTATGTTTATGATTAACTATCGCTTCAAATTGGATTTATATGCTTGCCCTAAAACCTTTTAGTTCGTTGACAATAAAATTCTTACATTGCCACATTGTCTATGTGGCACTCCCTCAACCGTAAGCATTGCCTGAATTAATGTTTCGTGTACTACTACAGTTGTGATTTGCTAAGTCGACATCGCTTGTCATTGTGTATCGAGATATGACGTTATTTGTAACGATGCCGCCGAACGTTGAACACCTGTAGCTCCGAAACTATGTAAGTACCCAAATTTCTAGCAAGAACATTTTTACGTGTTTTTATGTAAATAATCATCTCCCGATGTTTGCGCCATTGTCAGACACCCTATATTTTTCACGGCTAAATTACTACGCTGACACCCAACTTTTGTTATAGTCAATACGCCCTAATAAAAATTTCCAACTCTTTAACTTCGTGCCTGTAGATTAATTATTAAAAAAGGAAAATGTTTTAATATATGATTTTCGTACAATTTACATTTTCACAATTATTCAGCCTTAAACACTACTGAGAGCAGAAGGTACAAGCTTATTTTTACTCAGCAGGTCAAAGCTTCGTACTTGTGTCTATTTGTGGGGACATTATACCGGTATTCACTTTCTCTGTATACGTACTTTGGGTATTCATAACTCAAACTTTCATAAAACATATGCAAATTGCACGTCTGAATCCAGACAACAATTACTAGAACCATATTTATTTGGCATAATCGATGTGTTAGATTTTGATAACACGATAATATTTTTTTGTCGTGTAATCTGTTTGGATTTGGCTTTAAATACTAACTAAAATTAGCTGCTTCAACCTTTTCCTTGCTGTGGTATTTATAAGTTGTTACATGAATTAAATATTTAATCTGTTTATTGGAAGTAAAAGCTACTACCGAAAACTGTTTCAGGAATATAATTTCATACCATGTGTCTCTCACATATAAAGCTATAGGAGGTTTATTTGAAGGATTCATTCCTAAATGCAGCGAGGCTCCCTGCATACAAGTTCGTTAGGTTGAGCAATCAATATAGATTTCCTTAACCCGCTCTTTGTAACTTCAAAATAACTAATTGGGATAGAACAGGCATGGCCAGACACTATTAGAATTAGTTCTAAGCTTTCAATTTCTATAAAATTGATTTGTTTATCTAAGGTAACATTTCACTGCAATAAGTAGGTTATACTATCCCAAACTAAAGAAATAGGTTTTGAATTCCTACCAATAATATAATATAATTAAAGAATATTGATGGAATTAAAATTCTCCTTACATGAAAATGAACATAGATTGGACATGTTTTTAATCCGTAAGTTTTAATTCGGAGGAGGTCTCTTTCACATCCATGCCAGGAGTTTGCAACTGAAATCAAGTCGTATGAAAGAATATCATGCCACGCAGCCTGAAGAGCATGGCGTAATATAGTTTCATTCATAGATGTTGTACATGCACCTTGAATTTACCTCTCCAGAGGTATTCTGCAGCGCTTAAGTAAGGACGTAGGGTAAGCATTCAATTGTGATAAATTTCCGTATAACCATATATGATTTTTTTTAAATTTATGGCATTTAGGCATCTAAGGCGCAGGCCCCCATATTTGGATAATCATGGCCTGATTGTGACACTGCTGAAACACCATCTGTTGTTACGTTAAGTTCATGCTTAAATTTATCTTGTCTATAAGAAGAGACAAGAAGTAAATATCTGTAAAAGGCGTTCCTAGATGCAATAGGAAGTTCTATCCCATGCTATCAAAATACGCCCACAAAGTAGACAGCACATTTCTATGGTATATTTCGAAGCCGAGAGAGTGCATTCGATTATAGTCAGAAACAGAGTATTAATTCATGGAAGCAGATTGATTATTCATAGAACCAGATTGGTTATTGATAGAATCTTCGATAACTTTATTTTAAAGATTAAATGCACATTTCCGGAATAAATATATTGCTGTGTGTAGCTATAAAAAGATTCCTGGTATTCTGGAATCGAGCGTATGAAAAGTCGTTTATCAGTTTTCTTTGCGACACCTTTTATGGCTCTTGTAAAACTGTGTGACAAAACCGATGTTCTAATCTCATAGCAGGATATTTCAGCATATGATTCAACACTTCTTTGTCTATATATTCACTAAATATTTCTTATTAGCCAAATTTAGATAACATAGCAGGCACATCATGCACTACCTGAAAACTAGCTTACGTTTGCTTACAAACTGACAACTTGAGGGTAATTTGTTTGGGATGATATAAAAGTCTGATTCTTTCCTGTAAAGAGTACTAAAAAAATGTGTGGATATACCCTTAGGTTTTTAAATTGCTAAAAAATATGGAAAGCAAATACAAAGTAATGGATACAGGGTCGAGGGTACTACCGTTTGGAGGGTATATTTCTATGGCCGCGATATTGAATCTAGATTGCTTATCTTGTATGGGAAGGGGGGTCGTGTAGTGTCATTTTTGCGTACAAATTCACGGAAAATACGCTTCTGAAGTCAGTTTAGCCATAAATGTATTATTATGAGATATAAGGGTATACCTATATGGCATTTGTATGGGGATTATGATGCAATGACCTGAAAAAATTAACTTTATTTTGAAATAATCGCGGAAACGAAAACCAAATGCATACAAATCCATATCGATAGGGCACTATGCTTAGGAACAATTTGTATGCTGAGCATTTGGGTTTCATTTCCCCTATTATTTCAAAACCGCTATACTGACTCGTACTGACGGCACATACTTTTAAATCTCACAATAATACTTCTCAGACAAGACTGGTATCAGAAACGCATTTCCCGTAAAATTCTATCCCAGAATTACATATTACACTACCCACTCACCACAGACATGAATCTGACTTTCAAATAATCGATATTTCCCAAATGAATTGCGCTGGAGGTGCCAAAATTTGCATGTGCACATACTTTTACATTCTAATCATGACGGAAGAGAACAATATATTATTTGCTTTTGCCTCATCAGTATGTTTGCTTGTTAGAAATATAAAACTTAAAAGTTTAACCAAATAACCATATACTGTTCTGTTTGTAACGTTTATAATCTCTACCATATCTTGAATAATTTCTCGTGTTTTAAATTTTGTTAGTGGTTATCATCACGACTGAATGTCTTCCAAAATGCCACTCATCTTTTAACCAAAGTTATCCACATTAGATTTAGTGATCCCCTTTCCAACAGGTGATAAACAAATATGATTACTTCCATTACCTTTATATTCAGGCTTTGCATGCACGGCGATTTTTCCTGTGTTGTAGTTGAAAAAACGTCCCGTGCGGAAAATGGGTCATTCTATATCACCTCACCATTTATGATTTTGCTGAAACTTGGACAGGATTTTCCTACATTCCTTCTGAGTAAAGCCCCATATTTTCTGACTAGTACAAAAAAATATTTTCGGAAAGATAGGCAATTATACCTTGTAAAGTGGGCCAAAAATCGCAGTTTAAGTGTCCTTTAGAATTGAATACACCTACCAGCTACAGCTACATCTATTTAAGCTAGGGAGCTTACCATAGCGTCGTTGGAAACTTTATGAACCGGTCTTTCTTCTGGTAGGTTAAGTTGTATGACTGATTGACTCTGAAATATTATGGCTGTTGAAACATGGGTAAAAAAAGTGTTTCTTTTAAGTTTGGGGATTAGAAATTTAGTGAAGAACCACTAACAATAATGTGATTGTTATTTCTGTAGTACTTGTCTACGAGTAGTTGTGCAGTGAAAAAAGTCAGCTTGCTACTTCTAGTACTACGAAAATCGAACATTTTTAAAAAGTACCGTTTTGAGGGAAAGAAAAGTCTATGTGGAACCAAGTTTAAAAATCAAAAAAGCTCATAGGCTGTAGCTTCAAAGAAAATAAAAATTTGCTTTGTGACTCCAACTGGCTAAAAAGTTATTGAACTTGGAAAGTCGTTAAGAATTAGTCAAGGTTTGGGTCATTCGATACCAATTATACAAGCTCACATTGCCTCATCATTTTATAGTTATCAAATTGAATAGCAATCAACCAATGAGTATTAAGATTTGTAAAATAAATTTTGATCCTTAAGTATGCATAGAATTTTTTTTAGCACTATTGCAAGGATAGCTTAAAATCCAGTTGTCGAAGAATTTTCAAATTGAGCTTAACAACTTTACTATTTCAGTGGGTTCACCTTGATGTCCTTACAAAACTTTTAAACTTCTTTTAGTATACATAATTGGTTCCATAGTTTATTTCTATAATTGGCTCTCCTTTGAGACTTTATGGTGGTTTCTGTATAACTACAGAAACATCATGTTAAGAAGTTCGAGATTAAAACATCAGAAAACAGCCACTAGAAACAACTTTATTTTTATTCCAATAATATCACTTCATGTATTGTGTGTATATTATAAAAAATAAAAAAATGCTATTTGAAGTCTCTCCCCATCATATTGTCATATATTTGAAGCCTGAAGGTAAAACAGATCGTGTAATTGTGTTGGTGACAACAGCAAGTCGGCAGTACATTTTAACTCTTTCAGACATATGGTTGTGTTTTTGGAATTTACACAGAAAATCTGACAGCTGCCGTGACTGAGACTCGAACTCGGATTACAATTTTATATTCTTCTCAAGAGACCATTAAAGAATTTGAGAATAACTCTTGCTGTTGAGCAGATTAATTCTTTCCATAGTTTTGTGCCAATAGAAAGCAATAGTCCTCAAGTTCGACTTACATCTTAGTCCATGACTTTTAAAACAGTTCCAATCACTTATAAATTGTTTCTTTCTTTACCAAAGTTAAATGATTATGTATGTTGTGTTTATAATAATGGGTGGTGGATAAAGGTTGTACGTGAAGTTAATGCATTTGAGTTGGAAGACTCTGGGACACATTGTATTTAGTGAGTGTGTAACAGGTCCATAATTCGTGAAACATTGAGTGATAGCTTTCAAACTGCAGTTTATGATATTGGAGAATCCAATCGCAAAATCAGTTTATATCATTTTGGTTTGAAAAAATGTGTTCCGGATTACGTGCCACGTACAGATATATTTAATCATTTTGTGTATATACTGTACAAGCTGCACAAAATAACTCAATTCCACACCGTTAAACAAGACTGTATCAAAGTTTTCATGCTTTTTTTTCTTTAACGGCACCAACACCAAGGAATAAGTAATATTCTACAGGTTTTGACGTATACACCGTGTTTAAAAGTGATTGTCATGAATTTAAGGTTGAATTTCTCAGATCGAAACATGAATAAATGTTAAGACAGCTTAGTTTTTTAGCTAGATGCACCCAAAATTAGGTGCCATGTTCGCACATGACGTTAAACCTCTACAAATAATGACGTAAGGCGTATCGACTTAATAATAAACAATGTACCGAAGAAACGTATTTGAGCTTTTAGATTAAAGAATGCAATTTCGAGAAAATTTCTATGCTTCTCTAGAGCAGTATTTTTCAACGCTAAGTTCTCATGGATAGGCAAACTACAGGAAAAAACTTTCAAGGGCCGGTAAGATGCCAGTGAGTTAGGGGTTTATTTGACGTTCACAAGCTGACAGAACATCTTCATGTTCTAGTTATTTTGGAAAGGAAATGCAAACTTTAATCTCAATTTTGTCCACAAAATAAATGTTAAATATTAAATGTATTAATTTGCCTAGGACCGGTGCAATAGCTTCGCGGACCGGTGCTGGTCCGTGGACCGCCGGTTGAAAACCATTGGTCTATAGGGTAAATATCAATTACTTGACATTAAATTTCATGCAGAATTTCCCTCTATGGTGCAATCCATCCGCGATAAACTTTACTCAGGTACACATAATGGTACATTTGACGAGATATTTTGTCAGTTGTGACGACGTAATGCCGCAGTTTAGTGTTTCCATCTCCATATCTACGAATCGTTAGACATTTCTTTAAATAAACATAGTTCCTGATTACGTGTGAGTAATTGACGTGCTAATTTGAGACATTTATAGATTATAAAATAGGCGCTATTTCTAATTTCTTGAGAATAGTTGCATTCTTGTTTTGGAATTAGGAAATCATCCCTCAATATATGACCATCACTATTAAAACACCTTGTATAAGTAAGTTGGGAACTTCAATAAAAACAATTACACCGCTAAACAAATCTTCTCCAAAATATTTGTGAGTTCTTTATTTAACATGTAAATAACCATAATTTATATGCAATTTTTAAAAGAATCGAGTATTTTTCTTTTTTTAAATATTCACATTTTGGACTCTAACAGCACACGATAGTCTCAGAAATTTTTCATACAGGCAACTCCGCAACATCGATAATATTAATATCAACACATTACAGTTGATGCAGTTTTTCCAACAATGTTTCATATATGTTTCAGGGACGGGCTTTGTCACATTTATATTCCAGTGGCGGCTCGTGGTCAAAATCGTAAGTGAAGTGCATCCAAATCATTAATATACCCATTCTCTATTCATCCCGAATTTCCTGGACTGACTGGTTTACCCGTAATGCCGCTTATCATCATATTAAATGTTGATGAATATTTGTAGAGAAATTAACTGCTAAAAGTTGGGACCCACTATAAATGTGTAAATATAGTTGAAGATATGACAAATTTCGCCGACGACTGAGCGTGGGAACAACAAACACGCCCAAGAAAAACATGCCCAGTACTTTGCTAAATTTCATTTACAAGAAGTCATTCGGCAGTGGCAAAGCTAATGATCTTGTAGAAGAATTTTCCATTTGTAGAACAGAGAATAAAGTACTAGACTGGCAGTGTAGTTATACAGTATATTTAACAGTGTTATTGTTTATTTGTATAAAGGTCAATAACTGAGAAGAGAGTACTAAATAACTGCCTAACTTAAAATTTTCAAATTGAACATTCCACCTTTTAAATATGAAGCGGGAAGAACGGAATAAACTAAAACACCAGTTGCATGAGCTATCGCAGCGTAGGGATTTAAACTGAGACTCTGTCCTCCTTTTCAGAGTACTATACTCATCGACGTAACGTTGTATTATTATAATTTGTGGTTTTATACGCACATTTCCAATGCCGATATTAGACGGATTCAAATGAATGTACAGTGCATTAGTGACAGGGACCAAACAGCCGTTACTCAGTTGGTAGAGCGTCGGTTTAGCAATCGATAGGTCTTGGGATGGTTCCCAGCGACCACCATCCTGGTTAATGTGTTTCGTAAGCCATAGTAAGCAAATGCAGGGATTGTAGTTTACTTTCAAACTTGGGATGGTAGCTACTGAACGAAAGTTGCCTAAATGCCATGCAAAGACAAAATCAGTGATGAAAATGATATTCCGTGGAAATGCAAATGGAAATAATAACTAGGCTTATATACTAGGTCTTGTAAATGCGGAAAAGTGATAGCTTTCTCAACCCAAAAATCATTTGCATAAAGACACAACCAGCATTGAAGAACCTTTATGCATGCTGAGTGCTGAAAGTTTAATCCGATCAAAAACACCAGAGGTGAAAAAAGTGGAGCCAAGTTCTTTAGCCCTGAAAAGGTGTGAAATGGGAGACGGATGAGCCAAGTTCCTTGGTGACAGCATGTAACAGGAACAAAGGAACTTGGCGCGAGCTGGCAAGGTTCATGATCCTCAAGCTATAAGGGTGGTGGGGATCCTAAAGCCCACTACGTCCACCGCCACCAACCCTAAGGCTGTTGCCAGCTCGCGCCAAGTTCCTTTGTTTCTGTTACATGCTGTCACCAAGGAACTTGGCTCATCCGTCTCCCATTTCACACCTTTTTAGGGCTAAAGAACTTGGCTCCACTTTTTGCACCTCTGGTGTTTTTGTTCGGATTTCACAGCTTTTTGTACGTGTATAATATATATACTCGCTCGCTCGGCCTCGTTTAGGTCCTCGCCCCCCGTAGCTGGCTGCGCCCCCAACTTCGAGTTTTTGGGTACTTACGCCCCTTTATCGTAACCACTCTCCAGGACACTGTGCTTCCATGTTGCAGATTTTTCCCATACCCACCACCCGTGGGAATGAGATATTTATTGAAACATAGGGAAGCTTTGCCATATTTATTGTAACCTACTTGTGATGATACAGCAAATTTGCTTCCTGCTGGCGGCCCTAAAATCCACCACGACCAGCCCTAAGGCTCGAACATCATCTGGTGTTTTGCTCGGATTTCACAGCTTTTTATACGTATATATATATATATATATATATACTGGGTTCGCCTCGCTGGGTGTGCTGACCCAGAATTCCGTGTGCGCCCCAACTTCAAATTTTTAGGGCTACGCCCCCTTTATTGTGATCAGACTTTCTGGGGACAGTGCCCCATGCTGTGCAGACCTTTTCCCATATCGCCTCGGGGGCTGCACGCTCATAGCGGTGGTTTGATCCATTTATTGAAACATTTTCGTGATGGTACACCTTCATACCAAATTTCGTTTCTCTAGCTTCAGTGGTTTGGAAAATGGTATTTGGGCTTCTATGTTGAATTAAAGAAAGCGATTTTTAAAAAGTTTTCTTACATTGCCGTTACCTACTTGTGATGGTACACCTTCATACCAAATTTCCTTTCTATAGCTCGAATGGTGTGGAAAAAGTTCTTGTGCGGCCATTTTGATCCAAGTTAACAACTTTTTCAAAAATGTAAATTATTCCTAAACTACTCTTGTTAATACACCTTTATGCCAAATTTCGTATCCCTAGTTCAAACGTTCTGGAAAATGGATTATGAAATCAGCCATTTTGGATTCAAAATGATGTCTTTGCAGATATTTTGTAATCTACTAGTGATGATATACCGTCATACTTCTAAATTTCATATTTCAATTTTTAACCTCTTTTTTCTTACAGAAGCTCAAAATCGCTGATTTCTCAATAAACTCTTGTTCCTGTATAGCATGCTGACGTTTTGTGACACGCGGAACTCGGCTGCATGCACTGCCGTACGTGTTGATACTCCCCTCGATTCGCTCGCGTCGCTGCTCCAAGAATCCCACGGCAGGCCGCGCATCGAACTTCAGGAGTTTGGAGGAACAGCGTCTTTTTATCACAACTAGAATCTGCAGTGCACTGCGCCACATGATGCAGATATTCCCTCATACTCCAGGGCGCTGCGTCCGAATGGGGAAACTTCCACATTCTTCCTGTATAACATGCTCCTGGCAGTGCTAACGTTTGTGACGAGTAAAGCTTGGTGGGACACGCAGGGGTATTGGAAGTTGGCGCGAGGAGCTAGGCTCATCCATATTCCATTTCACCACTATTTAAGGTTGAAGGAGTTGACTGGACAGTTTGCAACCCTGGTGCTTTTGCTCGTATTTTGCAGCTTTTTACACTTGTGTAATGTATATACTCGCTTCGCCTCATTGGGGCTGCTTCCCCTCAGAATTCCAAGATGGCCTCGCTGGGGCGCACCCCTTTATCGCAAATCAGGCTCCTAGTAGGGGAGACGAGCCTAATTTATTCTAACCTACTCGTAATGGTACACCTTCATACCAAATTTCGTTTCTCTAGCTTCAGTCGTTATAAAGTGGGGCTTAGGCGGGCATTTTGGATAAAAGATGGACACATTTTTAACGTTTTCTTATATTCTCGTGACATACTCGTGATGATACACTGTCATACCAAATTTAATTTCTCTATCTCGAACGATGTGAAAAATGGTATTTCAGCTGCCATTTTGAATCAAAGATGGTGATTTTTTTAAAACGTTGTTATGTTTTCCTAAACTACTGTTGATAATACATCATTATGCCAAATTTCGTATCTCTGGCTCAAGCAGCTGAAAAATGGATTTATGACGCCCGCCATTTTGGATCCAAGATGGCGTCTTTAGAGGTATTTTGTAATATTTTCATAATCTACTAATAATGTTGTACTGTCAAACTAAATTTCATTATTCTAGCGGCAGCCGTTTATTCTGTGTATTCTTTAAAATTTTAGGGTTGGCGGCCATTTTGAATCCAAAATGGCGACTTTTTCAAATTTTTAAGAAGTTTTCTTAATTTGCTATCAATGATGTAGTTTCATACCAAATTTCACTGTTCTATATTTAGTCGTTTAGGCTGTGTATTCTTTGAAATTTTAGGTTTTGCGGCCATTTTGAATCCAAGATGGCGACCTTTTAAAATGTCGGAATTTTTCCTTTATCTACTTATCATCCTCTACCTTCACACCAAATTTCATGTTTCTAGCTTACTCCAAACACCCTAAACAATATGATGAGTGAGTGAGTCAGTCAGTCAGTCAGTGAGTGAGTGAGTGAATGAGTGTCAGTTAGCCTAAAATGTGCAATTTCAGGGGTCCACAACTAGAACATAGTTTGAGATACGAATATGAAATTTTGCACATCTGCACACATTTACCATATCGCCTTAACGGCAAAAGCTCATATTCCTATCTTTAACATCTTGTTTTTTTACGGGGCCCCCAAATCGTCGATTTTGCCATAAACTCTTGTTCCTGTATAACATGCTTCTGGCAGTGCTGACGTTTTCTGACGTGAAGAACTTGGCTCATGCACTGCCGTGCATGTTGATATTACTATTAGAGGAAGGCAATAGATAGAGAGAAAAAATACGAATGAAATTAAATGGTGGCCTGTTTAAAATATTCTTCTTGACATTTTCCGTTTTTAGGCTCACCAAAATTCAACTTATTTTCTGCTTCAAAATTTATTATTCGAACAATACACACAGTGATTTTTCAAATACAGTGCACAATTTTATGGTAATGTTTGAAGTTTAGTTTAATTTGCATTTAAATTACTGGCATCTAAGGCCTAAGCTCGTCATACGCCTGAAGAATGGTGTCCCTTGGCGAATATTTTATTATACCTAAAGCGAGAGCCGAGCTGGCGTTCCTTAATTGCTATCCCATTGGGAACACCTGCTTTCGAACCCACCAATAGGCCATGTTGGCTGATGTTTTTCCAGTTTTCGCGTTCTCGCACCGGCTTGATGCTGGGACAGTTCCTTCTTTTCTTCTAATTTCCCCATCCTGGCCTAATGTAAGCAAAACATGACTAAAGGCTATAAATAAAATTCAATTCAAATACACTCGTAACGAGATTGATACTGACTTTCAGGTGATGGTTTTGAAATCTTTAAACGAATAAAAAATCCCGTGCCTCTAGAATATTTATTCTTGCTAAAAATAAAAAAAACGATCAAGGCAATTAGACCTGTTCAATTAAATTAAGTTGATTTTTTCCTTAAGATACAGAGACTATTATATTAGGCCTAATGTGTCAAAATCATACAAAATTACTTTGCTGCTCAAATCAGGAACTCCCAAAATAATGTTTATTAAGAGAAGTTATAAATGAGCTTACAAACTTATAAAGACAGTATAATATATATATTTCAAATTAATTTTTTGTATCTAGCATTGTGCGCCTAGATGAACTCACTTGGCACTACGTCTATTACAGCTCTGACATACATACTTATTCAAGGATATTTGTCTATAAAAAGGCCATGTCAAAATCATCATTCCCTTTCACTATACATACATGAGCAATTGTACAGATACACATGGTGCTGATACAGTGGGGACAAATTTACTTTACTTGCACACTGAACAGCCGAAACTCGGAAGAGAAGTAACTTCGTTGAAAGCAGATTGCAGGTTCTCTTCCGCTATCCTCAACGCTATCTCGCGTTGGCCAGTATAGCCTGCAGCGTCTAGGTTGTCATGGCAACCAGAAGTTCATCGTCCCGTCAACGGAAAGATATTCACCGCGGTAAAATTGTCCCCGCCATAGATAGCACATATAGCTAGATTTTTTCGAAAGTGTATAAAAGTAACGTTTTCAACTTCGTAAGAATACGGTGCCTTCCAGCGCTAGAATATTTACTTATGTTGCATACGAAATTGGAAACAGTTTATCTGTTTTTTCTGCTGGAATTTTGTTACGCTACTTCATTTTCTTTCGGACACAATTTTTGTTTATTTAGTCAATGAAAGAACAAAATAATAGGTGAAGTACAGCTTCACTAACTTCACCCGAAAAATCGCCACTGTTATATTCTGATGTTACGTTGACATTACAATATCAAGTTAAGTATGTGCAACAAAATAACTCACTGCTTATCAAAAGCAGATATTACTAGTACATAAATAGTTAGACTTTATGCTCTGTCTTTATTATGTTAGAGCTCTGCCTTCATTATGTTAGATCTCTGTCTTTAAT